>JAWPHD010010636.1:0-91754 GCA_037043455.1 Cyrtodaria siliqua
ACTACTGATTCGTAGCATGGGGAGACTTTTGCGCATGCAAGTGCAAGCGGACTGATTATTACCTAAAAAAGAAGGTGTATTGCCAATGAAGAGAGAGAGGGAGTGTGTTTGTGTGTGTGTGTGTTGGTGTTGGTGGTGGTGGTGGGGTGTGTGGGGGGGGGGGGGGGGGGGGGGGATATATAGGCATTTAGGAACCTGCCCTATGATGGATAATTCATTTTACAATTATATAATTACGGATATTACAAAACCCCATGAAAAAACATATACTTTTAAGCGACATATATGCATTATTAGATGAGATGAACACCTGGATAGAGTTTTGATAAACTGTTTTTGTTGTGTAATTTTGTCGTAATTTGGCGGGTTATTTTAAAATTTGTAAAACAAACACCTAAAAATCAACAGTTAAACCGTAAGATGGCTTTTCTTTTTCTGTTTTTCTTTTTTTTTTTGCAATTTGTCGAAAATGCAGTGGTCTACTTTGTGATTTTTAGTTCGTGGATTTATTCAATAAAACTTTTGAAGTGATTTTATGAAAAGTGTACAACTTCAAGCCATAAACAAGAGACACACTCGCCTTGTCTCAAAGTGCTCTCATGTTTTAAGAAACAACAACAATTTCTTTATAACTGTGACACCTGTGGTGGCCATATTTGACCCCATTGTCGCCATTTGAACAAACTTGGTAGAGGATCATAAGCTTATGTTGCATGCAAACTATTATTTAGCTTCTGAAGTATCAGAGAAGCTGTTTGAATATGTTTTCCTATATAATTCAATGTTATAGTGTGACCCCCGGGACAGGGCCAAATTTGATTCCAGGCTTGATTCAAGGGACACCATTTAAATTACTTGGTACAGGACAATAATCTTAAGCTACATGTAGCTTATTACACCTCTAGCTCTTGTAGTTTCAGAGAAGATCCTACATAACTCTATGTAAATATGTGACCCCGGGACCGGGCGAAATTTGACCATAATATCACCATTTGAACAAAATAAATTGGTAGAGATCGATACTCTTATGCTACATGCATCGTATTAGACCTTTAGCTCTTGTAGTATCAGAAAAAACATATTTTATGGACTTTCCTATATAACTCTTTGCAAAACTGTAACCCCATAGGTCCTAGGCCCATTCTCCATATTTTATCTCGATGTACATGTAGGATGAGCCTGGCATGTTCATGCCTGTTAGGCGCCATATAACCTTTTATGTGTTGGTGCGCCTTAAAACCCAATTCAATTCAATTCAATAACCCCAGACCCGGGTCATAGTTGGACACAGAGTCACGATTTGAACAAAAGTGGTAGAGAACCAAAAGCTTGTACAATATGCAAAATAGTAGACATATGGCTCTTGTTTTTGTTTAAAGAAGAGATTTTTAAAGATGTTTCTATATGACTCTATGTAAATATATGACCCCTGGGGCAGAGCCAGATATGACCCCAGGGTCAACATTTTAACATACTTGCTAGTGGACCATAAGCTTATGCTTCATGATTCATGCATTATATGGGACCTACAGTCCTAGCTCTTACAGTTTTAGAAAAAAATATTGATTTTTAAAGATTACCTATATAACTGTATGAAAACATGTTACCCCGGGACTGGGCCATATTTTATAAATACTTGGTAGAGGACCCTAAATGTATAATACATGCAAAATATCAGACTTGTAGCTCTTCTAGATTCAGCGAATTAAAGAAACAAGAGTTTTGCTTAAAAGGGGGAGATAACTCTAATAACAGGAATCAGCTACCCTGTTCACACTGTTATCATGGATTTTTTGTTTCTCTACAAGGTACTCAATAACATGGTACTAGTAAGAATTTGTCCCTTGAGATGGTAACAAAAAAGTGTATAGCTCACGGTCTACTAGGCTTTGTGTATTAAAATCTTTAAAGGGCCATAACTCTGCCTAAAATCATTCAACTGGAATATGGCGATGATATACACAACTAGACTTGATACTGATCATCCTTGTCAAGTTTCGTTGAAATTCGGCTAGGGGTTCAGGAGCACTTACCCTGAAAATTTGTGTGTATCAAAAACGTTTAAAGGACCATAACTCCGCCACAAATCTGTAAACCGGACTGCGACAACTAGGCTTGGTGCTGATCTTCCCTGCAAAGTTTCGTTGAAACCGGCAAGGGTTTCAGGAGAACTAGTCCAGATAACGTTTGTTAAATCTGTCCAAATGAAGGCTGTTTCGTCTGAATGAGGCAAAATACAGCATTGTTAACAAATCAAGGGCCATTACTTCGGTGTTACTAATTTGATTTGGTTGGTTTTCAAACTTCTCTAAGCTTTCATGAATAGTAATAATATGGTAAAGTTTGGTAAAGTTCGGATGAAAAATGAAGGTCCTATCGTCTTTATTGAGGCAAAATACAGCCATTTTAAATAAAACTTTGTTATTACTGTCTTAATGAGGCCAAAATAAGCATTTTAGAAAATCAAAGGCCATAACTCCGTTTTAAATGTTCCAATCTGGATGTTTTTCGAACTTGTAAACTTTCATTGATATCAACAATCTGGTAGAGTTTGGTAAGGATCGGATGAAACATGAAGGCCCTATCGTCTTAACGAAGCAACATGTAGCTATTATAACTAAACCAAGGGCCATAACTCGGCTGTTACTAATCCGATCTGACTGATTTGCGAACTTGTCTGAGCCTTCATTGATATTAACAATTTGTAAAAGTTTGGTAAAGATCAGATGAAAAATGAAGGCCCTATCGTCTTAACGAAGCAAAATATAGCAGTTTTAACTAAACCAAGGGCCATAACTCCGCTATTACTATTTCGATTTGACTGGTTTAAACATGTGCGAGATTTCATTGATTTTAACAACCTCGTAAAGTTTGGTGTAGATCGGACGAACAATAAAGGCCCTGTCGTCTTAGCGAAGCAAAATATAGCATTTTTAACTAAATCAAGGGTCATAACTCCGCTGTTACTGGTTTTCGAAATTTTCAGAGTTTTCATTGTTATTAACAATCTTATAAAGTTTGGTATAGATTGGAAGAAAAATGAAGACCCTATCGTCCGAACGAGACGGTTAACGACGGACGGACGACGGACGACGGACGGACGACGGACAACTCGGCATCCCATATTTCCTGAAAACTAAGTTTGGAGTCGGACCGTTCGGGCGAACAAGTATAATTTTAATTATGACTTATTAGTAATACATGTTTTTTGTTTCAGCAATGTAACGCCATGGTGATGCTGTATGCACATACGTTGGTAGGTCGGAGAGCTGCTACAACCATAAATCATTGTCCAAGGTGTTGCACAGACGACTTCTGCAATCACGACTGTGATCAACTTGTGACACAATCAACGACGATTAGACCACCGACTCACTCTACAAAACCAACCAACCCAGCCACGCACACCACTCATGCACTAACAACTACACCCAACCCCACCACTCATACACCAAAACCAACAACACACATCCGCACCACTCATACACCAAAACCAACAACACACATCCCCACCACTCATGCACCAAAAACAACAACACACATCCGCACCACTCATACACCAAAACCAACAACACACATCCGCACCACTCATACACCAAAGCCAACAACACACATCCCCACTACTCATGCACCAAAAACAACAACACACATCCGCACCACTCATACACCAAAACCAACAACACACATCCCCACCACTCATGCACCAAAACCAACAACACACATCCACACCACCCATGCACCAAAACCAACAACACACATCCCCACCACCCATGCACCAAAAAAAACAACACACATCCCCACCACCCATGCACCAAAAACAACAACACACATTCCCACCACCCATGCACCAAAAACAACAACACCCACCACTCATGCACCAAAAACAACAACCATCCCCACCACTCATGCACACACAACAACACCCATCCCCACCACGAAACCCACAATCCCTATCACGACACCGATCATCACAACGGCATCGACAGCCATCCCTACCACATCAGATCCGGCAGGTAAACGCATAATTATGATATTAGTCACCTGATATACTAGTGAGGCCCTCTCAGGCGGTCAAAATTCATTGTACCCCATATCCCTTAAAGTAATGGACATTGTTTCCTAGATCACTAAAAGTATTTACACTGTTCTCCAAAAGTGTTAAACACAGTTCCCTAAAAGTACACATCATAATAAAAAAAAACAGCCATGTTTGTATATAGCCCCAGAGACAAGTAAAAAGTTAACGTTCAGCTTCTTCGTAAATGACGTATTCGGCTCCTTCGGCCAGTAGAGCTTATGCGATGGCGAGTTGTCCGACGTCCGTCCGTCCATCGTTAACTTTTAACTCGTTAAGACGATAGGGACTTTCTTTACCAAAATTTTGATTGTTAATATTAATGAAAGCTCGGACAAGTTCGAAAATCAGCCAGATTGGTACAGTAACAGCGGAGTTATGGCCTTTGATTTAGTTAAATATGCTGTATTTTCAAAAATGCTGTATTTTGTCACGTTAAGACGATAGGGCCTTCATTTTTCATCCGATCTTTACCAAGCTTTACCAGATTGTTAAGAGTGGTGAAAGCTCGGAAACGTTTGAAATACAGCCAGTTCGGACCAGTAACACCCGACCCTTGATTTAGTTAAAAAGGCTATATTTTGCATCGTTAAGACGATAGAGCCTTAATTTTCCATCCGATCTTTAGCAAACGTTACCAGATTGTTAATATCAATTAAAGTCGGGCAAGTTCAAAAACCAGCCAGATCGGACCAGTAACATCAGAGTTATGACCCTGGATTTAGTTAAAAGTACTGTATTTTGACTCGTTAAGACGATAGGGCCTTAATTTTTCATCCGATATTTACCAAATTTTAATAGATTGTTAATAGCAATGAAATCTCGGATGAGTTCTCGAAAACCAGCTAAAATCAGCTATATCTGACCACCAAACCGTTGGAACGCCAGAGTTATGTACAATTGAATTATTGAAAAATGCAATATTCAGCATTGTGAACACTCTAGCACCTTCATTGTGTACTCGATCTTTTGAAAACCTGACCAGATTGTTGGTATCAATAAAAGTTCGAATGAGTTTGAAAATCAGCCAGATCGAACAAGTAACACCGAAGTTATGGCCTTTTTTTTTTATCAATATTTGGTAATGTACACTGGAAACCTCAGGGGTCGTGGGTTCAAATGTCACTCGAGGCATTTTTTCCCCATAAGAAACCTTGGTTCATGGGTTCAATGTTTTAGTTATTATTCTTTTATTATTATTATTATTTATATTTTTTTGCTACACAATCCCGATAAAATAATACAATTTCAAGGTATTGTTAAACGAAAGCCTATAGATGAATTCTTTGCTGGATGTGTTGTATAGATTGTTTAGGATGGTATATTGTCATAGCGCATATCGAGACATTTCCATAATAGGCGGGATAAACGTTTCGGTAACTTTGTACCACCCAGTGATTACGGGTACATAATCTAAACGTTTATATAGCAATTTGCTCAGATGTTCGTTAACTACAGACTGTTCAACTCGATGAGAGGATATTCAATGGCGTGTAATGTAAATATATACATGTTTGTTTCAACAGAAGTGGCGGGGGGGGGGGGGGGAATGAAGATAAGCGTAACGTAAATACATCACCATGTAGACAATTATAAACACTTATCACATATGTTCCATATATGTATTTACTTCCTATAATATCCTTGAAACAATACAAAATCACACATATATTATACATGTACACATATACAGAGAGCCTGTATCGTAGCAAATAATATGTACAGTGAAATACATGCTCAGGTGATGACACTGGACAGGGAGAAATTATTGTTTAAAATGAGACACTTGAAGCGTATTGTTCAAATTAATAGTTATAGATGTGGAATTTTGCATTTGTTGAAAAAAGACCGGCAATATTATTTTTTCGCAAATCGTAGTTTTTAGGATATGGGGGTATACACACGAAGGTCGCCCACCCGTTTATCCTTCCGTTACACAATTCCGGAGATTCTTGGAAATACAACAAAGAGAGATAAAACACTATTGTTCTGGAGGTAATACATTATATAAATTGAATGTCTCTTCATGAAACATGCCACATATATCCTGACCTTTCGGATTTGTTTCCCACTTTGTTGCCATGGCAATCATATTTTGACGAAATAAAACACAGTGACGTCCGTCATCTCCATATTGCAAAGGATACACAAATAAGATATCATTTCGATATCTCAAATGTATTTCACACAGACGCAGGATACCTATTATTGCGGACGGAAGCTGAGTATTCGTCTTTTTCTAAATTTCTTTCCGACACCGTTTACACACATTTCAGATGTTAATATTAATTCTAATACACCCGCACTATATAGCCTACTTTAAAATATCTCGTTATATTGAACGATATATCAATTGTAATTTTTTGCAACGTTAGGAGAATAAGCATTGCGCACTGCGCATTGTAACGTATGCAACGTTGGGAGAGTAAGCAAAGAGCAATGCGAAAGATTTCAGATGTTTGCGTTATTTTCACATTTTAGGGGTGTTAGAATAGAAATAGAACATCGTTTACGGTGAATTAGCTATAATATATCACGGTTTGTCGTTCAAATGTGAACAATAATGAAGTAAACAATAATTCTCATTATTATTGTTTACAATTGACCTCAAAACCGTGATATATTAAACGATAATTCACAGTAAACGATGTTCTATTTTTTAACTAAATGAACTGAATGGGGTTTTAAGGCGCACCAACACATTACAGGTTATATGGCACCTAACAGGCATGAACATGCCAGGCTCATCTTCATGTACATCGAGATAAAATATGGAAAATGGGCCTAGACACCTTCTCACCCTGAACTTGCAGAGTTGCTGCAAATTCTATCGTAAAAACTCCATTTACACTGAGCCACGTTTATTGTTTTTCTGCCACTGCTCTTAGTGATATGTGAGCGATATGGCACCTGAAACAATGCAGGGGTCATGATGAAGACCTTTAATGAGCATGAACAAAAAATGACAAAATTTATATGAGATGGGGGGAGGGGGAGGGGGGAAGGGGGGAAGGGGGGGGCGGGCGTCCTACCCCTCTGCAATGTGACGGTGTGTGTTCTGCAGTGGTTGTATTCTACCCCGGTAACCACACGGGGGGGGGGGGTTTAACTAACAGTATGGGATCTATGTTGCGCGCGCGTGCTTGTGTGCCGCGCGTGTTGTTTGTGGGTTGCGTGCGTTGGACGTGCTTGTGTACGTTTGTTAACAATTTAAATTTGATGAATTTCAAAACCATTGCAAAATTTTATTATCGTAACCCTGATCTTCTTTCCAAATATTAAAGCCATTTAAAGACTCTTCTGCGACAAGACTATCACAACCTGACTTCTATGGTGATGTGATTTATAAACTTCGAAAGATTCTTGGTCATGATCACTTTCATTCTATCTTTGTTAAACTTGTTAAAAAGTTTATCAGGAAGAGGTTATGACCCTATCATTTTGCAACGTAATGCATGCTTGGTGGTGGACCCTTTTACAGTTCGCCACTATGCTTTCCTCTTTAATTGTATCGTGCCCTTAATGGTTTATTCTCTTGTTGCTCTGGCTTCTGCCAAGTCATTGAGTACCTTCATTGTGCTTTCTAGGCTATTGTTTTTTTGTATTATATTTACACGAGCATATTTGCTGTTTTACTTAATTGCCTATTGATGCTGCCTTGTTTTTCTTATTTACACTGTCCTGTTTTATTGGGATGACAGTAAGGGTAATTGTGAGTTTGGTGCACCCTTAGAACCGGTTTAAACCCCCCCGTGGCCTACTTTGCCACTGACCGTTCCAAGCGGTGACCCTATTGTCAACCGTTCGTTTTGTGTTTGTGATGTCGTTTGCATTCATCATTACTTTGCCTCATGTTGCGTGTTTGTTCTGTGTTTTGGTGGTTGACTGTCCTCCTTCAATGCTCTTCCGATCTTTTTATATTTCTTTTACTACCACTCTTCATAAAAAAAGAAAATTCATTAAACATGTTTGCTTTAAAAAAAAAAAATAGTGCAAGAGCCGCTGGTTTGAACCCCGTCCGCAACGGGTTAAGCATATCCAGAATAAGAGCGTTAACCTATTGCGCTACCGAAGGCCGATTAACACAAACTCTACTCAAATAAGTTCCTTATACATACATATGTTCAATCGCGGAAGGGCCGTGTGCTTTCAGTATTCTGCTTTTCCGGTCTGCTACACTGGGGCACACTGGGCACACTGGGGCACACTGGGGCACACAGAGGATGTAGCCTTTGGTTATATTTGGGAGATGTACTTTCATAAAAAAAAATATATACTAGTACGTGGGGAAATGCAACACATCTGAAGGAAGGAAATCAAAACAAAATCCAGGGCGGAGAGGGAGGTTTATTTAATTCCACCGGACGCCAAAATAAGTGATATTCCTGGGTTAAATTTCAAGGATGGCTACCGGCTTGTTTTCATTTAAATTTACTTTACAAATCATTTAACTTAATTAAAGAAAATTAAAGATTTACATAAGTTAACTTAGGAAACGTTAATTACTAGTTTTTAAAGTTTAATAATTCTGATAAAACGTTCAGTTGTTAGTTAACACTGCCGTACAGGCGGAAACTAACATCTTTCAAATATTTTTTTCAGCTGGAAGAATCGTTGATTTCACAGATTGAGTAAAATATCTTCTGTTGATTTTTAAAATATGATCAATCTGAATTGTTGGCTATTCATACATTTTTTGTTGCATTTTGTTCGTAAAACATAAATCTGAGGCCCACACCGAAACATTGGTGTGTGGGGCCCACCGGCTCCTATGTGTATAAGACTATATATAGAAACAAACTCTCTCTCTCTCTCTCCCTCCTACACTCCCTCCTTCCTTCAACCCCATCGCTCTCTCATCTCCCTCTCTCCGTCCCTCCCTCTCGCTTTCTTTCTCTCTACTCTCTCTCTCACTCTTTCTCTATCTCTTACCTTCTCCCTCTCTCTGTCTCTCTGTGTCTATCTTTCTTTCATTCTCTCTTTTTCTGTCTGCCTGTCTGTCTATTTCTCTGTCTCTTACCTTCTCCCTCTCTCCGTCTCTCTCTCTCTCTGTCCATCTTTCTTTCTCTCTTTCTTTCTCTATGTCTGTTTGTCTCTCTCGTTCTCTCTCTCTCTCCTTTTATTTTTCAATATTTCAATTCATGCATAAATTAAGACATATTTATTTTTTAAAAAAAGTGATTTATAATCTACTAATATGTGTAAACCATGCATGCATAACTTCAAATACTGTATCTCGATCTTTACCATTAAATATGACCCTTGGTTGGGGTCCCCTCTACCAATATTCCAATTTTGATAAACAATGTCCCCTTGTGTTTTGTGTCAATATTCAGTACACACACATACATAAAAATGGAGGATTATTTGTTTGTATAATAGTTTCGTTGATGCAACACGATAGTTGGAAAGGGTCTTTTTTTAAAAGGCCGCTGCGTTTAATTATAGGTATTGTTTCGGATTATATAAATATGGAATTATAAGGTTGTCGTCTGCTAAAATCCGGTTTTATACCCGATATAAGACCAGTGGTCGATTCACAAAGTACCTGAAGCGTCCTATTCAGTACCGCCTTATCTCATTAATATTCAGTGAATTTAGGTATCGCGCATGTTGTATATATGAACCCACACGTACACAGTAATCACTTGGTACAACATTCGTAATTAACCGTTAGATTTTTTCAGTACCAGTGTGCCTTTTATCGGGATTGTGTAGCTTTAAGGGCTATTGTTGGATTAGTTTTACATAGAGCTAAACGAAAAAACTTCAAAAATCGTCTGCTCTGAAACTATAAGGGCTAAATGTTTAATATTTTGTATTTACCATCAGCTTATAGTCCTCTACCAAGTTTGTTCAAATGGTGACCCTGTGGTCAAATTTGGCCCTGTCACCGGGGTCACATATTTTACATATAAGTATAAAAGTCGAACAGGAAATGCAGCTTTCATAGAACACAGTAAACCCCAAAACACGTAAAACGACTAACACGAATGGCAATGTTAATAAGGAATAAAGGCATATTACCACGTTCTAGGGTGCACCAAGCCTCACACTTATACTGCTGTCATCCCAATAAAGCGGGGCAGCCGCTGTGGAAATAAAGAAATCCCCACCATGAACTATATCTAGACTTATATGACTGGGTCACATGTCAAACTTGGTTTGAGTATTTATATTAACGAAAATTTGATTTGATTTAAAGCTAGCCAAACTTGAGCCAAATACATCCCTCCTCCTATATCTTGGTAATTGAAGACACTTTATAAACAAATTACTGAAAGTACTGAGAATGCAAGGTTTGATAGGAAACTTAAAGACTATGATTATTTGCACGATTGCGGGACATTTAAAATTTCCATAAATTTGACATGACGTAGAGACAGCTATTAACGTTCTTGTACGACTAGACTCTGAACTCTACAATCTATGAAAGTGTTGATCAAATCCAATCTTAAAGCCTCAAATACTTCTGCCGGGGAGAAAATGTGAGTAATGTGTTTGTAGACAGTCCTAGCAGCATGCTGACCTACATGTACAGGTCAAAGCCTCCTAAAATATGCGACTGCATTGTATCACTGTATAAGACAGATGGATAATTTGTACTAGCATAGTATATATATTAAATGGTATTGAACTGAACAAAAACTGAAACTTCATTCTCCAGCACAACCCATAGAAAGATAATTTGGAGATATTCATTGCTAGATCATACTATATATTACCATCATTTTGTCTGAATGTGAATATAATGATTTCAAAATATCTTCTTTTTTTTATACTAACAGGCTATCTTTTATCGAAGGAAAATCTTGATTTTGTTTACATTTATTTGCTGCATAAACTAGCATCATAGACTTTATAGGTATATGCTAACCTATAGTTTTATGTTGATTTTAAATATATAACCATTAGTTAATTCATTATGTCTTGTACAGTTTTTATGCAGATAAATACAGTATTTCTTGGATGTATCAACACTGCCCACAAGTGACTGGTCAATAATGATCACATACTGTGATAATTGCCCATTAATCTGCAACACGAGCATGCTTCCCTGTCACTTGTATTTTGGGGTTTAAATACAGAATATATAACGATAACAAAATTTCTATATATACTATATTCCAACAGAATAACAATCCAGTGGTGTATAATGTCTAAACATGGTTCTTTATTTCATATTATCAGTAATAATAATTCAATGACATCGTGAATCACTAAAACCCTTTTGAAATAGTTTTTGCTATATACAATTATACAAAATAAATATATTGAAACAACTCTAAATATATTGAAACAACTCTTTCCCCGGAAATCTCGTTTAATTTGAGTTTTTTGCGCGAATATAACACTGTGTGTGACGTCACATCGTGTTTCCCATTGATGCGAAAACACGTTGCAAAAACTCGCTTGAAAACAAAATCGCCCACAACTCATACAAATTGAGATTTTCGTAGAGTTTCTCGACCTCTTTATTGGCATTATAGTTGTTTTCAGCATCCAATACGCTTGTCTAGCATAGCTCAGCATGCATGTACGACTTGAAGACTCGATTTATGAGAACACTGTAGGTTATCCGCCAGATGGCGATGAGGAGGCGCCAAAAGCAATGACTATAAATGCAAGTTGATAAATCAACCTTGCATTCAAAGACTAGTTTGATACTGCCATTTCTGGCACACAATCCTTCTATCCGACCCCACTTCACAATACCATGAACACCCTATAGCATATACAGGACTATTGGGCATCTTGTTTATATTTTTACAAAATAATGATGATTAAACAAGAGATCAATGACCTTGAAACACTCTCATGAAGACCTGAATATCTAGACATTAAGGAAAGGCATCAATCAAAACAGTGTATACCTGTGTAATTATTTGAAGGGGTAGTGTTTGTTAATCATTAAACAATACAAGTATTTGTCAGAGTAAATACATTTTATTTTCAATATTTCTCAAATGAAAATCCTCACCACAAGAGGAACATTCCTGTAAAAACTACTTGATTGATTATCATCAAACTTTATAGTAATGTTGCTCTAGATGTTTAGTTGGTCAAGTTGGATGAAACTTTAATTAAAAATACAATTTTGTAACTTAAAGTAAACAAAGATGTCTGCTGCCTGGTGACCATGAATAATATTGAATCCGAATGAATTTTGTTTAGGAACAACTACATGTAATGCCAATCAATTTGGTAACAGTTATTATCAATAACTATTTTGGTTTTTGAGATGTAGTGACCACAAACTTGTATTTTAAAATATATTTTTAGCTATGGCTGCCATCCTGTTATTTCGGCCAACCTGATTTTTGCTTAGGACTAACTAGACATGAAGACTTAGGACTAACTAGACATGAAGAGAAACATCAAGTAGTTTCGGAAGAGTAGTCCCTCCAGTTGTTTCTATATAACACAATGTAAACAAAGATGTCCGCTACATGTTATATGTCGGTGCGCCTTAAAACTCCAATTCATGTAAATTTTTTATGATAATTACTTCCGCTGAAAAATAGCATCTTAAACAAAAGTGTTACATTATAAGTTGAACACCTTTTGTATGTAGACGGGATTTTTGCTTTTATATAGATAAGAAATCTGTGGTATTTTAAAGATCGAATATGATAGTGGCAACCATATAACTGCTATAGGACGGTTACTACCAAGTTGGTATTATATACATGTATATGGAACAGTTATTACCATAGCATAGATAGCACAGTTGCTACGTTTAAACTTAAAACGTCTTACTCTACTTATTTCGGTTTCACCTTGAACACTGTAGGGGCATGGGGATTTTCTTTTAAAATAGCTAAACTATCTTAGAATAACAGCGCAAATACGTGTGTTGAAAACTGAAAAGTAAAGATACCATACACATTGAATTTGGTTTTATTTGGTCGACACAACTTGTATATCACGAACCTTGTGTATCAGTTCTAGAGGGCTATAGTTTTCATGAAGGCATTTTCTTCTTGGTGTACATGAACTTGGCAAACTAAACCACCACTCTGATAAATCGTAACCTCTGTAGGTAATTTTGTAAGACAGAGTAAAACAGTTACCCTGAATGCTAGCATTTCCACAAAGTTTCGAAACAATCGGTTGAAAACTGTGGAAGGAGACACACAAGATAATTTAACTAAAATCTAGCGGCAAAAAGGCCACAATTCCGTTAATACAAGGTCGATTTTGACGCCGAATCCACATGCACATTTTGACATCATAGGTAAGCATCTTGTATAGTTTCGAAACAATCAGTTAAAAACTGTGGGAGGATATAAACACACACAATATTGGAATATAAAATTGACAAAAAGGGTCGATTCTCCGGTAAGACAAGGTCGATTATGACGACTAATCGATATGCACCTCTTAACATCAGAAGTAAGCATCCTGTAAAGTTTCGAAACAATCGGTTGACAACTGTGGGAGGAGATAGACACACTCGATATTTTAACGGAACATATAACGAAAAATGGGCCGTTACTGCGATAATACTAGGTTGATTTAGTTGGAGATAGACAAACAAACTTTTCGGGATGGACCGATAGACAGACGAACAGACGGTACTGACATTGGCAACGCTATATTCTCCGTCATCCTCCGGTGTTGGGGCATAATAAACAGTTAGGTAGGTCCCCATTGTAAAATGAACAATGGCTTTGGTCCCCTGGTAAAATAAACAGTGGCTTAAGTCCCCTTGCAAAATAAACAGTGCCCCTGTTAAAATGAACAGTGGCAGAGGCTCCCTAATAAAATAAACCGTGGATTAGGTCCCCTGGTAAAATAAACAGTGGCTTAGGTCTCCTTGTAAAATAAACTGTGGCTTAGGTCCCCAGGTGCAATAAACAGTGGCTTAGGTCCCCTTGTAAAATAAACAATCGGCTAGTTCCCTGGTTAAACAAACAGTGGCTTAGGTCCCCTTGTTAAATAAACAGTGGCTCAAGTCCCCTGGTAAAATAACCAGCGGCTTAGATTCCCTTGTAAAATAAACGGTGGCTTTAAGGTCCCTTTGTAAAATAAACAGTGGTTTAGGTCCCCTTGTTAAATAAACAGTGGCTCGAGTCTCCTGGTAAAATAATCAGTGGTTTAGGTCCCCCTGTAGAAAAAACAGTGGCTTTATGTCTGCTTGTAAAATAAACAGTGACGTAGCTCCCCTGGTAAAATACCCCCCATGGCTAACGTTGGCACATTTCAAATAATCATGGATAAGAGTATCGCCATAAGGCTTATGTCACAAACTCATATTTAATCCGGAGTTTTCAAGACGAGTCTTGAACCATTTCCCACGATGATGGGTAACGTTGTTTTGATATCTCATTGGCGAAATTTTAATTACCGTATAAGATGGATAGTTCATGAAACAAACATGAGCATTCCCAGATCCTAAGCTCATTACATAACACCTTAAAACAGAAGGATGTATATAATAAACACTTGAAATGTTCGTTCTTCTTTCAGTTGCGTGCAGGAAGGACCACTATATTTACTTCGCCAATCTTCAGCTATGTCTCAGATTTGTAACCACAGAAAGCCTCAACTGGACTGAGGCACTGAAGTACTGCGAAGCGGCAAACGGCACATTGGCAGTTATAACAAGTGATCAGAAGACCAAAGATATATCAGATTCTCTAAAAGTTAGAACCTGTAAGTTGTTACTACATACATGATATAAAGAAAACATATGTATTTTGGAATTGTTTGCACCCGAAGAAATCAGATAACACTGTAGATAGTTTTGTAGTTTCGGTTTAAGTTAGAGTTAGTCTCAGATCGGAATCGAATTAAGATAAATAATCGGGCTTACGGTGGCTAAACCAAATTAATGTTTATAAGTAGAGGCTCTAAACTAGCTTCCCAATGGTTTTAAATAAATTTCAACACAGCATTATTAAGGCTTCGCATTACATATTTAACAAATAGAGATGTAAAACATAGGTTAAGAATGCAACAAACAGGACCACGAACCACTTATACATGTTTATATATGTTTTGATATGTGTTTGCAGTTGTAACCATGTATTTACAGTTGTACCATGCGTTTGCAAGTGTACCATGTATTTGCAGTTGTAACCATGTATTTGCAGTTGTACCATGCGTTTGCAAGTGTACCCTGCGTTTGCAGTTGTACCATGTGTTTGCAAGTGTACCATGTATTTGCAGTTGTACCATGTGTTTGCAAGTGTACCATGTGTTCATGTGTTTTGCAGTTGTACCATGTGTTTGCATTTGTACCATTTGTGTGCAGTTGTAACTGTGTGTGTACAGTTGTACCGTGTGTGTGTGCAGTTGTACCGTTTGTGTGCAGTTGTACCATGTGTGTGTGGAGTTGTACCGTGTGTGTGTGCAGCTGTACCGTATGTGTGGAGTTGTACCGTGGGTGTACAGTTCTACCACGTTGTACCGTTTGTATGCAGTTGTACCGTGTGTGTGCAGTTGTACCGCTTGTGTGCCGTTTTGCCGTGTGTGTGCAGTTGTACCGTGTGTGTGCAGTTGTACCATGAGTGTGTGGAGTTATACCGTGCGTGTGCAGTTGTACCATGTGTGTGTGCAGCTGTACCGTTTTTGTGCAGTTGTACCATGTGTGTGTGCAGTTGTACCGTGTGTGTGTGTGTGTGGAGTTGTACCGTGTGTGTGTGTGTGCAGCTGTATCGTGTGTGAGCAGTTGTACCGCGTGTGTGTGTGTGTGTGTGTGTGCGTGCGTGCGTGCGTGCGTGCGTGCGTGCGTGCGTGTGTGTGCAGTTGTACCGTGTGTGTGTGCAGTTTTACCGTATGTGTGCAGTTGTACCGTGTGGGTGGGTGCAATTGTACCGTGTATGTGTGCAGTAGTACCGTGTGTGTTCAGTTGTACCGTGTGTGTGCAGCTGTACCGCGTATGTACAGTTGTACCGCGTGTGTAGTTGTACCGCGTGTGTACAGTTGTACCGCGTGTGTGCAAGTGTACCGTGTGTGTGTGTGTGCAGCTGTACCGTGTGTGTACAGCTGTACCGTGTGTGTACAGTTGTACCGTGTGTGTGTGTGTGTGTGTGCAGTTGTACCGTTTGTGTGCAGTTGTACCATGCGTGTGTGGAGTTGTACCGTGTGTGTGTGTGTGTGCAGCTGTACCGTGTGTGTGCATTTGTACCGTGGGTGTACAGTTCTACCATGTTGTACCGTGTGTGTGCAGCTGTACCGTGTGTGTGCAGTTGTACCGTTTGTATGCAGTTGTACCGTGTGTGTGCAGTTGTAACGTTTGTGTGCAGTTTTACCGTGTGTGTGCAGCTGTACCGTTTGTGTGCAGTTGTACCGTGTGTGTGGAGTTTTACCGTGTGTGTGCAGTTGTACCATGTGTGTGTGCAGCTGTACCGTTCGTGTGCAGTTGTACCATGTGTGTGTGGAGTTATACCGTGTGTGTGTGGAGTTGTACCGTGTGTGTGTGGAGTTGTACCGTGTGTGTGTGTGCAGCTGTACCGTGTGTGTGTGTGCAGCTGTACCGTGTGTGAGCAGTTGTACCGTGTGTGTCAGTGTGCAGTAGTACCGTGTGTGTGTGTGCAGTTGTACCGTGTGTGTGTGCAGTTTTACCGTGTGTGTGCAGTTGTACCGTGTGTGTGTGCAATTGTACCGTGTGTATGCAGTTGTACCATGTGTGTGTGTAGTTGTACCGTGTGTGTGTGCAGTTGTACCGTGTGTGTTCATTTGTACCGTGTGTGTGCAGCTGTACCGCGTGTGTACAGTTGTACCGCGTGTGTACAGCTGTACCGCGTGTGTGCAGTTGTACTGTGTGTGTGTGTGTGTGTGTGTGTGTGTGTGTGTGTGTGTGTGTGTGTGTGTGTGTGTGCAGCTGTACCGTGTGTGTACAGCTGTACCGTGTGTGTACAGTTGTGCCGCGTATGTGCAGCTGTACCGGGTGTGTACATCTATACCGTGTGTGTGTAGTTTTACCGTGTGGGTGCAGTTGCGTGCGTGCGTGTGTATGTGTGCAGCTCTACCTTTTGCGTGTAGTTGTACCATGTGCGTGCAGATGTACCTTATGTGTGTAGTTGTACCGTGTGTGTGTGTGTGTGTGTGTGTGTGTGTGTGTGTGTGTGTGTGTGTGTGTGTGTGTGTGTGTGTAGTTGTACCTTGTACGTGCAGTTTAACCGTGTGTAAGCAGTTGTATCGTATGCGTGCAGTTGTACCGTGTGGGTGAAGTTGTACCGTGTACGTGCAGTTGTATGGTGTGGGTGAAGTTGTACCGTGTACATGCAGTTGTACCGTGTGTGTGCAGTTGGTTGTACCGTGTGCGTACCGTTTCATGCAGATGTACCGTATGCGTGCAGATGTATCGTGTGCGATTAGAGGTAGTCTAGTATGTTATTAAGGAGGAGTTTATGTGTGGAGGTAGTCTACTACGTTACAAAGGCGGTGCGTATATGTAGTGGTAGCCTACTATGTTACCAATGCGATGCGTATGTGTAGAAGTAGTCTACTATGTTACCAAGGCTGTGTGTATGTGTGCAGGGGTAGTCTGCTATGTTACCAAGGCGATGTGTATGTGTGCACAGGTAGTCTACTATGTTACCAAGGGCAAGGCGAGGTGTATGTGCAGAGGTAGTCTACTATGTTACCAATGCGGTGTGTATGTGTGCACCGGTATTCTACTATGTTACCAAGGGCAAGGCGAGGTATATGTGCAGTGGTAGCCTACTATGTTACCAATGCGATGTGTATGTGCAGCGGTATTCTACTATGTTATCAAGCCGATGTGTATGTGTGCACCAGTAGTCTACTATGTTACCAAGGGCAAGGCGAGGTGTATGTGCAGAGGTAGTCTACTATGTTACCAATGCGGTGTGTATGTGTGCAGCGGTAGTCTACTATGTTACAAATGCGGTGTGTATGTGCAGCAAAGATAGTATTTAGTGTTACCTAGGCAATGTGTATGTGTAGAGGTAGTCTACTATGTTACCAAGGCGGTGTTTATGTGTACAGGGGTAGTCTACTGTGCTACCAGGCGATGTGTATGTGCATGGGCAGTCCACTATGTTACCAAGGCGGTGTTTATGTATGAGACTGAAATCCCTCTTTTGCTACGCAGTATTCAGGGTTTTTTAGGCGGTATTCAGTACGCACGAGCCTGGTACGCAGTACTCGCACAACACACTATTTAGTATTTAGTACTCATAAAATGTATTTTTAAAACCAAATATGTACAAAAAAATCATAAAATGTAAATAAAGGTCTAATTTTGATAATCGGGCCTTCATTCATTTAGCAGATCCCGGCTCTTAGGTGTTTTAGGTCATCATTCAAATTAGAGTTATTGCTCTTTGTAATTTTATACTTAGAATTTTTGTCAGGAGCTAAATAGTATCTAAATAATATTCAGTACTCAGTCGCTAAAATAAGGAGTATTCAGTACTCGGGGGGAGGTTGGGGGTGGGTGGGGGGGGGGGGGGAGGGTTACATCCTCATTTATGTGCTGCAGAGATAGTATGTTATGTTACCAAGGCGATGTGTATGTGTATGGGTTGTTTACAATGGTTGTGTTTATATAGGCAGATGTTGTAGTGTGTATACTACCGTGGATGTACGCTTTATTATTGCAAGCCAAATTATTATTTATTCCCAAACAAGATATATCTACAAGATAGCAAGACATCCCATACAAGTAAAAAGATGGCCTTATCTACCGAGATGGTATTAATTAAGACTGAGTTCAAAATATTTTCACCTCTCGCCGCTGCTGGTTTGCGTCTCATTGGGGCTGATGGGGTCTTTGTCGTATCGGGTACTTCAGAAATGTACTCGGGGTACATTTATGTATACAGAAACATACCCGAAAATCTTTGAATTCCAGAACGGCCCCCAAATATACATAAACATACCCGGACAAACAAGATCTCATTGGCGGAAATGAAACAATTTAGAACTTGATAAAACAACCGCTTAAACAATATTGTTTATCATTAACTATTGCGCTGTTGTTCTTAAAACATATTTAGGCTGCCATAGTTAGTAATAAAATGCAGAACGTATTGTCGTAAAACCGGAAGTTGCAAATCATCAAACCTCGCGCAAAAAAGTAAACAAATATACAGCTCGTCATCCAAGAAGAGTTAGTCAAATATTTAGACCAACTGTATTCCTTTAAGGCGGAGGCAACTGCTAGTGGCTTTTAAAAAGTGAATCGATTAAACTTTGTAAACAATGAAAGTTTCGTTTCCGTGAAGTAGCAGAACGCGTTACGGCCGCGTTTTACGACATTGTATTTTGTCTTGGGTACATTTATGTATATTTGGGGGCCTTTATGGATTTTGATGATTTTCGGGTACGTTTCTGTACACATAAATGTACCCCGGGTGCCTTTATGTAGTACCCGGTACGACAATGACCCCATCAGTCTCATTGGGAGCTTGATTTATGAGAATGTGTCGTTTCTTTCGAATACGGGAGGTATGCAGTATCGGTTCTACCCAGGAATAACTAGGTGGTCTGTCTTCACCACTAAATAATCGACCGACAAAATAGTATAGTCTAATATTAACATAGGTATCTATGTTAGTACACAGGTATCTATGTTAGTACACAGGTATCTATGTTAGTACACAGGTATCTATGTTAGAAAACAGGTATCTATGTTAGTATGCTATGTTAGTAAACAGGTATCTATTTTAGTACACATGTATCTATCTTTGTCCCAAAAGTAAACATATGGCATAGGACTTTCAGTTAAAACACATTTTGCACGAGGACTCTTTAACATCTCTAGAAATTCGAAAAATACCAAGTGTTGCATTTTCAAATGTACTGAGTGTATATTTCTCTAACGATATCTTTGTAAACAGAGTGATATCTCTGTAAGATAAGGAGATATATTATTTTCGAATAAATACTAATTTGGCTTTCCATATGTATTGTCGTTACCTGTGTTACCTTGCTGATATCCGTCGGCCATGACTGTTACGTAAACAAAGACATACAACTTATACTTGATTTGAAGAAAGACGATTATCTTTTACAATCGGACAATACTATTCAATATAATTGTTTATTATATTTATTTGCAGTTGTTACGTTTGTGTTAAGGATAGGGCAATTGTTTAATTAAAGAAAGCGCAAATTAAATAGGTATCTGTTTATTATATAACGTAAGCTCTTTGTTACATGTATCTTTGCAGACCATGGAGTTCCCTTCTGGGTCGGGGCCAACGACCAAGGCGATACACATGTCTTCCACTGGACAGATGGATCTATATACACCATCGATAGCGGCGCCCATAAAGACCTCACGAACGCCAATTGTCTGTATATTAATGACCCAACGCCCGATTCTACGAGCTTCAGCGCCTGCAGCGACAGACGACATTTCATTTGTGAACGTAAAAGTTCGATAAAAGTGTAAAGAGATCGAATAAAGTATTGCATTGCTTCTGAGGGTCTCGTTTTTTTTCATAATTTTTTTAAACCAATACAGTGCATGGGGATACGTTTAATTCCGTACACCTACAATTTAAAAGCGGTCATAAAAATATTTCAGGAAAACCCAAAAAAAAAATCCTTTTTTTTGTGATAGCATACCATTGTCAAGCAAACTTTACTGGCTCAGAAAAAAATTCATTGACCTTTTAATGCCAAAATGTTTCACTTAACAATACCGACAGAGTGCGTTTGGACAAAATATTCTGCTAAACTGCTGCCCACCTAAGAAAGTACTTTTTGATATTTTAAATAATTTTTGAGGTTATTGGTGAACAAAAAGATAAAAATGAACAAGAAGTTAATGACCTTGAAGCTCTACTGATAGGTTTCGGATAGCTAGATCAGCATTCTTGTGAAGTTTAATGACAATCTGTCAAGTTGTTTCAGAGTAGTCTTTAAGTAGTCAAGTATTAGTCAAGTTTTTATATATATTTATATGTAAACAAAGATGGCCACTGGCAGCCATGTTTAACGTCGAATCAAAACGATTTTCAAAAGGACCAACACCATGTCATGCTAATCATTTTAGAAAATGTCCCATATCACTTACAGTTTTCAAGAAGTAGTCGCTACAAACTTGTTTTTTAAACTCTTTTTTAGTCGTGGTGGCCATCTTTAATTACCCTTTGAAAGAAAAGAAAAAGACACCCGTTTGTATGGTCGATATGTAAAATGCGCAGCTTTTTCCTACACTATTGTATGTATAACCAACACAACGGTAACAATACTGTCGACTGTGACATTCTATATAACACAATATCTGACTAACCGAAACATGAGTTACAATACTGCAGACTACTGTGACATTCTATATAACACAAAACCTGACTAGCCGACAAATTATTTACAATACTGCAGACTGTGACATTCTATATAACACAGAATCTGACTAGCCGAGGCATTATTTACAATA
Source organism: Cyrtodaria siliqua (assembly GCA_037043455.1). NCBI lineage: Eukaryota > Metazoa > Mollusca > Bivalvia > Adapedonta > Hiatellidae > Cyrtodaria > Cyrtodaria siliqua. Next base: position 21,441 of record JAWPHD010010636.1, read on the forward strand.
CTTCAGACTGTGACATTCAATATAACACAAGATCTGACAAGCCGACAAATTATTTACAGTACTGCAGACTGCGACATTCTATATAACACAATATCTGACTAGTCAAGACATTATCTACAATACAACAGACTGTTGCATTCTATATAACACAAAATCTGACTAGCCAACATATTATTTACAATACAGCAGACTGTGACATTCTATATAACACAATATCTGACTAACCGAAACATGATTTACAATATAACAGACTGTGACATTCTATATAACACAATATCTGATTAGCCGATGCATTATTTACAATACTACAGGCTGTGACATTCTATATGACACAATATCTGACTAACCGAAACATGATTTACAATACTGCAGACTACTATGACATTCTATATAACACAAAATCTGACTAGCCGACAAATTATTTACAATACTGCAGATTGTGACATTCTATTTAACACAATATCTGACTAGCCGATGCATTATTTACAATATTGCAGACTATTATGACATTCTATATAACACAAAATCTGACTAGCCGATGCACTATTTACAATACTGCAGACTGTGACATTCAATATAACACAATATCTGACAAGCCGACAAATTATTTACAATACTGCAGACTACTGTGACATTCTATATAACACAATATCTGACTAGCCAACACATTATTTACAATACAACAGACTGTGACATTCTATATAACACACAATCTGACTAACCAACACATTATTTACAATACTGCAGACTGTGACATTCTATATAACACACAATCAGACTAGCCAACACATTATTTACAATATAGCAGACTGTGACATTCTATATAACACAATATCTGACTATCCGATGCATTATTTACAATACTACAGACTGTGACATTCTATATAACACAATATCTGACTAACCGAAACATGATTTACAATACTGCAGACTACTGTGACAATCTATATAACACAAATTCTGACTAGCCGACAAATTATTTACAATACTGCAGACTGACATTCTATATAACACAAAATCCGACTAGCCAACACATTATTTACAATACTGCAGACTGTGACATTCTATATAACACAATATCTGACTAGACAAGACATTATCTACAATACTACAGACTGTTGCATTCTATATAACACACAATCTGACTAGCCAACACATTATTTACAATACTACGGACTGTGACATTCTATATAACACACAGTCTGACTAGCCAACACATTATTTACAATACTGCAGACTCTGACATTCTATATAACACAATATCTGACTAGCCAACACATTATTTACAATACAACAGACTGTGACATTCTATATAACACACAATCTGACTAGCCAACACATTATTTACAATACTGCAGACTGTGACATTCTATATAACACAATCAGACTAGCCAACACATTATTTACAATATAGCAGACTGTGACATTCTATATAACACAATATCTGACTAGCCGATGCATTATTTACAATACTACAGACTGTGACATTCTATATAACACAATATATGACTAACCGAAACATGATTTACAATACTGCAGACTACTGTGACAATCTATATAACACAAATTCTGACTAGCCGACACATTATTTACAATACTGCAGACTGTAACATTCTATATAACACAATATCTGACTAGTCAAGACATTATCTACAATACTACAGACTGTTGCATTCTATATAACACACAATCTGACTAGCCAACACATTATTTACAATACTACGGACTGTGACATTCTATATAACACACAATCTGACTAGCCAACACATTATTTACAATACTGCTGACTGTGACATTCTATATAACACAATATCTGTCTAGTCAAGACATTATCTACAATACAACAGACTGTTGCATTCTATATAACACACAATCTGACTAGCCAACATCTTATTTACAATATAGCAGACTGTGACATTCTATATAACACAATATCTGACTAGCCGATGCATTATTTACAATACTACAGACTGTGACATTCTATATAACACAATATCTGACCAACCGAAACATGATTTACAATACTGCAGACTACTGTGACATTCTATATAACACAAATTCTGACTAGCCGACAAATTATTTACAATACTGAAGACCTTGACATTCTATATAACACAAAATCCGACTAGCCAACACATTATTTACAATACTACAGACTGTGAAATTCTATATAACACAATATCTGACTAGTCAAGATATTATCTACAATACTACAGACTGTGACATTCTATATAACACACAATCTGACTATCCAACACATTATTTACAATACTGCAGACTGTGACATTCTATATAACACACAATCTGACTAGCCAACACATTATTTACAATATAGCAGACTGTGACATTCTATATAACACAATATCTGACTAGCCGATGCATTATTTACAATACTACAGACTGTGACATTCTATATAACACAATATCTGACTAACCGAAACATGATTTATAATACTGCAGACTGTGACATTCTTTATAACACAAAATCCGACAAGCCAACACATTATTTACAATACTGCAGACTGTGACATTCTATATAACACAATATCTGACTTACCGAAACATGATTTACAATACTGCAGACTACTGTGACATTCTATATAACACAAAATCTGACTAGCCGACAAATTATTTACAATACTGCAGACTGTGACATTCTATATAACACAAAATCTGACAAGCCGACAAATTATTTACAATACTGCAGTCTGTGACATTCTATATAACACAATATCTGACCAGCCGAAACATGATTTATAATACTGCAGACTACTATGACATTCTATATAACACACGATCTGACTAGCCAACACATTATTTACAATATAGCAGACTGTGACATTCTATATAACACAATATCTGACTAGCCAACACAATATTTACAATACTACAGACTGTGACATTCTATATAACACAATATCTGACTTACCGAAACATGATTAACAATACTGCAGACTACTGTGACATTCTATATAACACAAAATCTGACTAGCCGACAAATTATTTACAATACTGCAGACTGTGACATTCTATATAACACAAAATCTGACTAGCTGATGCATTATTTACAATACTGCAGACTACTGTGACATTCTATATAACACAAAATCTGACTAGCCTACAAATTATTTACAATACTGCAGTCTGTGACATTCTATATAACACAATATCTGAGCAGCCGAAACATGATTTATAATACTGCAGACTACTGTGACATTTTATATAACACAATATCTGACTAGTCAACACAATATTTACAGTACTACAGAGTGTGACATTTTATATAACACAATATCTGACTAGCCAACACAATATTTACAATACTGCAGACTGTGACATTCTATATAACACAAGATCTGACTAGCCAACACATTATTTACAATATAGCAGACTGTGACATTCTATATAACACAAGATCTGACTAGCCAACACAATATTTACAATACTGCAGATTGTGACATTCTATATAACACAAATCTGACTAGCCGATGCTTTATTTAAAATACTACAGACTGTGATATTCTATATAACACAAATCTGACTAGCCGATGCATTATTTACAAAACTTCAGACTGTGACATTTTATAAAACACAAATCTGACTAGCAAACTCAATATTTACAATACTACAGACTGTGACATTCTATAAAACACAAATCTGACTAGCCGATGCATTATTTACAATACTACAGACTGTGACATTCTATATAACACAAATCTGACTAGCAAACTCAATATTTACAATACTACAGACTGTGACATTCTATATAACACAAATCTGACTAGCCGATGCAATATTTACAATACTACAGACTGTGACATTCTATATAACACAAGATCTGACTAGCAAACTCAATATTTACAATACTACAGACTGTGACATTCTATATAACACAAATCTGACTAGCCGATGCATTATTTACAATACTACAGACTGTGGCATTCTATATAACACAAGATCCGACTAGCAAACTCAATATTTACAATACTACAGACTGTGACATTCTATATAACACAAATCTGACTAGCCGATGCATTATTTACAGTACTACAGACTGTGACATTCTATATAACACAAGATCTGACTAGCCAACACAATATTTACAATACTTCAGACTGTGACATTCTATATAACACAAGATCTGACTAGCAAACTCAATATTTACAATACTACAGACAGTGACATTCTATATAACACAAATCTGACTAGCCGATGCAATATTTACAATACTTCAGACTGTGACATTCTATATAACACAAGATCTGACTAGCCAACACAATATTTACAATACTTCAGACTGTGACATTCTATATAACACAATATCTGACTAGCCAACACAGTATCTACAATACTACAGACTGTGACATTCTATATAACACAAGATCTGACTAGCCAACACAATATTTACATACTTCAGACTGTGACATTCTATATAACACAAGATCTGACTAGCAAACTCAATATTTACAATACTACAGACTATGACATTCTATATAACACAAATCTGACTAGCCGATGCAATATTTACAATATTTCAGACTGTGACATTCTATATAACACAAGATCTGACTAGCCAACACAATATTTACAATACTGCATTCTGTGACATTCTATATAACACAAGATCTGACTAGCCAACACAATATTTACAATACTGCAGACTGTGACATTCTATATAACACAAGATCTGACTAGCCAACACAATATTTACAATACTGCAGACTGTGACATTTTATATAACACAAGATCTGACTAGCCAACGCAGTATCTACAATACTACAGACTGTGACATTCTATATAACACAAGATCTGACTAGCCAACACAATATTTACAATACTTCAGACTGTGACATTCTATATAACACAAGATCTGACTAGCCAACACAATATATACAATACTGCAGACTGTGACATTCTATATAACACAAGATCTGACTAGCCAACACAATATTTACAATACTGCAGACTGTGACATTCTATATAACACAAGATCTGACTAGCCAACACAATATTTACAATACTGCATTCTGTGACATTCTATGTAACACAAGATCTGACTAGCCAACACAATATTCACAATACTGCAGACTGTGACATTCTATATAACACAATATCTGACTAGTCAAGATATTATCTACAATACTACAGACAGTGACATTCTATATAACACAAGATCTGACTAGCAAACTCAATATTTACAATACTACAGACTGTGACATTCTATATAACACAAGATCTGACTAGCCAACACAATATTTACAGTACTACAGACTGTGACATTCTATATAACACAAGATCTGACTAGCCAACACAATATTTACAATACTTCAGACTGTGACATTCTATATAACACAAGATCTGACTAGCCAACACAATATTTACAATACTACAGATAGTGACATTATATATAACACAAGATCTGACTAGCCAACACAATATTTACAATACTTCAGACTGTGACATTCTATATAACACAAGATCTGACTAGCCAACACAATATTTACAATACTACAGATAGTGACATTCTATATAACACAAGATCTGACTAGCCAACACAATATTTACAGTACTACAGACTGTGACATTCTATATAACACAAGATCTGACTAGCCAACACAATATTTACAATACTTAAGACTGTGACATTCTATATAACACAAGATCTGACTAGCCAACACATTATTTACAATATAGCAGACTGTGACATTCTATATAACACAAGATCTGACTAGCCAACACAATATTTACAGTACTACAGACTGTGACATTCTATATAACAAAAGATCTGACTAGCCAACACAATATTTACAATACTTCAGACTGTGACATTCTATATAACACAAGATCTGACTAGCCAACACAATATTTACAATACTTCAGACTGTGACATTCTATATAACACAAGATCTGACTAGCCAACACAATATTTACAATACTGCATTCTGTGACATTCTATATAACACAAGATCTGACTAGCCAACACAATATTTACAATACTGCAGATTGTGACATTCTATATAACACAAGATCTGACTAGCTGATGCATTATTTACAGTACTACAGACTGTGACATTCTATATAACACAAGATCTGACTAGCCAACACAATATTTACAATACTTCAGACTGTGACATTCTATATAACATAAGATCTGACTAGCCAACACAATATTTACAATACTGCATTCTGTGACATTATATATAACACAAGATCTGACTAGCCAACACAATATTTACAATACTGCAGACTGTGACATTCTATATAACACAAGATCTGACTAGCTGATGCATTATTTACAGTACTACAGACTGTGACATTCTATATAACACAAGATCTGACTAGCCAACACAATATTTACAATACTGTATTCTGTGACATTCTATATAACACAAGATCTGACTAGCCAACACAATATTTACAATACTGCAGACTGTGACATTCTATATAACACAAGATCTGACTAGCTGATGCATTATTTACAGTACTACAGACTGTGACATTCTATATAACACAAGATCTGACTAGCCAACACAATATTTACAATACTGCATTCTGTGACATTCTATATAACACAAGATCTGACTAGCCAACACAATATTTACAATACTGCAGACTGTGACATTCTATATAAAACAATATCTGACTAGTCAAGATATTATCTACAATACTACAGACTGTGACATTCTATATAACACAAGATCTGACTAGCAAACTCAATATTTACAATACTACAGACTGTGACATTCTATATAACACAAGATCTGACTAGCCAACACAATATTTACAGTACTACAGACTGTGACATTCTATATAACACAATATCGGACTAGCCAACACAATATTTACAATACTTCAGACTGTGACATTCTATATAACACAAGATCTGACTAGCCAACACAATATTTATAATACTGCATTCTGTGACATTCTATATAACACAAGATCTGACTAGCCAACACAATATTTACAATACTGCAGACTGTGACATTCTATATAACACAATATCTGACTAGTCAAGATATTATCTACAATGCTACAGACTGTGACATTCTATATAACACACAATCTGACTAGCCAACACATTATTTACAATACTGCAGGCTGTGACATTCAATATTACACAAGATCTGACAAGCCGACAAATTATTTACAATACTGCAGTCTGTGACATTTTATATAACACAATATATGACGAGCCGAAACATGATTTATAATACTGCAGACTACTGTGACATTCTATATAACACACGATCTGACTAGCCAACACATTATTTATAATATAGCAGACTGTGACATTCTATATAACACAATATCTGACTAGCCGATGCATTATTTACAATACTACAGACTGTGACATTCTATATAACACAAATCTGACTAGCCGATGCATTATTTACAAAACTTCAGACTGTGACATTTTATATAACACACAATCCGACTAGCAAACTCAATATTTACAATACTACAGACTGTGACATTCTATATAACACAAGATCTGACTAGCCAACACAATATTTACAATACTACCTACTGTGACATTCTATATAACACAAGATCTGACAAGCCAACACAATATTTACAATACTACCGACTGTGACATTCTATATTACACAAGATCTGACTAGCCAACACAATATTTACAATACTGCAGACTGTGACATTGTATATAACACACAATCTGACTAGCCAACACAATATTTACAATACTGCATACTGTGACATTCTATATAACACAAGCTCTGACTAGTCAACACAATATTTACAATACTGCAGACTGTGACATTCTATATTACACAATATCTGACTAGTCAAGATATTATCTACAATACTACAGACTGTGACATTCTATATAACACACAATCTGACTAGCCAACACATTATTTACAATACTGCAGACTGTGACATTCTATATAACACATAATCTGACTAGCCCATACATTATTTACAATATAGCAGACTGTGACATCCTATATAACACAATATCTGACTAGCCGATGCATTATTTACAATACTACAGACTGTGACATTCTATATAACACAATATCTGACTAACCGAAACATGATTTACAATACTGCAGACTACTGTGACATTCTATATAACACAAATTCTGACTAGCCGACAAATTATTTACAATACTGCAGACTGTGACGTTCTATATAACACAATATCTGACTTACCGAAACATGATTTACAATACTGCAATCTACTGAGACATTCTATATAACACTAAATCTGACTAGCCGACAAATTATTTACAATACTGCAGACTGTGACATTCTATATAACACACAATCTGACTAGCTGATGCATTATTTACAATACTGCAGACTGTGACATTCAATATAACACAAGATCTGACAATTCGACAAATTATTTACAATACTGCAGTCTGTGACATTCTATATAACACAATATCTGACCTGCCGAAACATGATTTATAATACTGCAGACTACTGTGACATTCTATATAACACACGATCTGACTAGCCAACACATAATTTACAATACTGCAGATTGTGACATTCTATATAACACAAATCTGACTAGCCGATGCATTATTTACAATACTGCAGACTGTGACATTCAATATAACACAAGATCTGACAATTCGACAAATTATTTACAATACTGCAGTCTGTGACATTCTATATAACACAATATCTGACCTGCCGAAACATGATTTATAATACTGCAGACTACTGTGACATTCTATATAACACACGATCTGACTAGCCAACACAATATTTACAGTACTACAGACTGTGACATTCTATATAACACAAGATCTGACTAGCTGATGCATTATTTACAATACTACAGACTGTGACATTCTATATAACACAAGATCTGACTAGCCAACACAATATTTACAATACTACAGACTGTGACATTGTATATAACACAAGATCTGACTAGCCAACACAATATTTACAATACTACAGACTGTGACATTCTTTATAACACAAGATCTGACTAGCCAACACAATATTTACAGTACTACAGACTGTGACATTCTATATAACACAAGATCTGACTAGCCAACACAATATTTACAGTACTACAGACTGTGACATTATATATAACACAAGATCTGACTAGCCAACACAATATTTACAATACTACAGACTGTGACATTCTATATAACACAAGATCTGACTAGCCAACACAATATTTACAATACTACAGACTGTGACATTCTATATAACACAAGATCTGACTAGCCAACACAATATTTACAGTACTACAGACTGTGACATTCTATATAACACAAGATCTGACTAGCCAACAACATATTTACAATACTTCAGACTGTGACATTCTATATAACACAAGATCTGACTAGCCAACACATTATTTACAATACTGCAGACTGTGACATTCTATATAACACAAGATCTGACTAGCCGACACAATATTTACAGTACTACAGACTGTGACATTCTATATAACACAAGATCTGACTAGCCAACACAATATTTACAATACTTCAGACTGTGACATTCTATATAACACAAGATCTGACTAGCCAACATAATATTTACAATACTGCAGACTGTGACATTCTATAATAACACAAGATCTGACTAGCCAACACAATATTTACAATACTACAGACTGTGACATTCTATATAACACAAGATCTGACTAGCCAACACAATATTTACAATACTGCAGACTGTGACATTCTATATAACACAAGATCTGACTAGCTGATGCATTATTTACAGTACTACAGACTGTGAAATTCTATATAACACAAGATCTGACTAGCCAACACAATATTTACAATACTGCATTCTGTGACATTCTATATAACACAAGATCTGACTAGCCAACACAATATTTACAATACTGCAGACTTTGACATTCTATATAAAACAATATCTGACTAGTCAGGATATTATCTACAATACTACAGACTGTGACATTCTATATAACACAAGATCTGACTAGCAAACTCAATATTTACAATACTACAGACTGTGACATTCTATATAACACAAGATCTGACTAGCCAACACAATATTTACAGTACTACAGACTGTGACATTCTATATAACACAAGATCTGACTAGCCAACACAATATTTACAATACTACAGACTGTGACATTCTATATAACACAAGATCTGACTAGCTGATGCATTATTTACAATACTACAGACTGTGACATTCTATATAACACAAGATCTGACTAGCCAACAGAATATTTACAATACTACAGACTGTGACATTCTATATAACACAAGATCTGACTAGCTGATGCATTATTTACAATACTACAGACTGTGACATTCTATATAACACAAGATCTGACTAGCCAACACAATATTTACAATACTACAGACTGTGACATTCTATATAACACAAATCTGACTAGCCAACACAATATTTACAATACTACAGACTGTGACATTCTATATAACACATATCTGACTAGCCAACACAATATTTACAATACTACAGACTGTGACATTCTATATAACACAATATCTGACTAGCCAACACAATATTTACAATACTTCAGACTGTGACATTCTATATAACACAAGATCTGACTAGCCAACACAATATTTACAATACTTCAGACTGTGACATTCTATATAACACAAGATCTGACTAGCCAACACAATATTTACAATACTACAGGCTGTGACATTCTATATAACACAAGATCTGACTAGCCAACACAATATTTACAATACTACAGACTGTGACATTCTATATAACACAAGATCTGACTAGCTGATGTATTATTTACAATACTACAGACTGTGACATTCTATATAATACAAGATCTGACTAGCCAACACAATATTTACAATACTACAGACTGTGACATTCTATATAACACAAGATCTGACTAGCTGATGCATTATTTACAATACTACAGACTGTGACATTCTATATAGCACAAGATCTGACTAGCCAACACAATATTTACAATACTACAGACTGTGACATTCTATATAACACAAATCTGACTAGCCAACACAATATTTACAATACTACAGACTGTGACATCCTATATAACACAAATCTGACTAGCCAACACAATATTTACAATACTACAGACTGTGACATTCTATATAACACAAATCTGACTAGCCAACACAATATTTACAATACTACAGACTGTGACATTCTATATAACACAAGATCTGACTAGCCAACACAATATTTACAATACTACAGACTGTGACATTCTATATAACACAAGATCTGACTAGCTGATGCATTATTTACAATACTACAGACTGTGACATTCTATATAACACAAGATCTGACTAGCCAACACAATATTTACAATACTACAGACTGTGACATTCTATATAACACAAGATCTGACTAGCTGATGCATTATTTACAATACTACAGACTGTGACAGTCTATATAACACAAGATCTGACTAGCTGATGCATTATTTACAATACTACAGACTGTGACAGTCTATATAACACAAGATTTGACTAGCCAACACAATATTTACAAATACTACAGACTGTGACATTCTATATAACACAATATCTGACTAGCTGTTGCATTATTTAAAATACTACAGACTGTGACATTCTATATAGCACAAGATCTGACTAGCCAACACAATATTTACAATACTACAGACTGTGACATTCTATATAACACAAGATCTGACTAGCCAACACAATATTTACAATACTACAGACTGTGACATTCTATATAACACAAGATCTGACTAGCTGATGCATTATTTACAATACTACAGACTGTGACATTCTATATAACACAAGATCTGACTAGCCAACACAATATTTACAATACTACAGACTGTGACATTCTATATAACACAAGATCTGACTAGCTGATGCATTATTTACAATACTACAGACTGTGACAGTCTATATAACACAAGATCTGACTAGCTGATGCATTATTTACAATACTACAGACTGTGACAGTCTATATAACACAAGATCTGACTAGCCAACACAATATTTACAATACTACAGACTGTGACATTCTATATAACACAAGATCTGACTAGCTGATGCATTATTTACAATACTACAGACTGTGACATTCTATATAACACAAGATCTGACTAGCCAACACAATATTTACAATACTACAGACTGTGACATTCTATATAACACAAGATCTGACTAGCTGATGCATTATTTACAATACTACATACTGTGACATTCTATATAACACAAGATCTGACTAGCCAACACAATATTTACAATACTGCAGATTGTGACATCTATATAACACAATATCTGACTAGCCGATGCATTATTTACAATACTACAGACTGTGACATTCTATATAACACAATATCTGACTAACCGAAACATGATTTACAATACTGCAGACTACTGTGACATTCTATATAACACAAATTCTGACTAGCCGACAAATTATTTACAATACTGCAGACTGTGACATTCTATATAACACAAAATCCGACTAGCCAACACATTATTTACAATACTGCAGACTGTGACATTCTATATAACACAATATCTGACTTACCGAAACATGATTTACAATACTGCAGACTACTGTGACATTCTATATAACACAAAATCTGACTAGCCGACAAATTATTTACAATATTGCAGACTGTGACATTCTGTATAACACAAAATCTGACTAGCTGATGCATTATTTACAATACTGCAGACTGTGACATTCAATATAACACAAGATCTAACAAGTCGACAAATTATTTACAATACTGCAGTCTGTGACATTCTATATAACACAATATCTGACCAGCCGAAACATGATTTATAATACTGCAGACTACTGTGACATTCTATATAACACACGATCTGACTAGCCAACACATAATTAACAATACTGCAGATTGTGACATTCTATATAACACAAATCTGACTAGCCGATGCATTATTTACAATACTGCAGACTGTGACATTCTATATAACACACAATCTGACTAGCCAACACAATATTTACAATACTGCATACTGTGACATTCTATATAACACAATATCTGACTAGCCAACACAATATTTACAATACTGCAGACTGTGACATTCTATATAACACACAATCTGACTAGCCAACACAATATTTACAATACTACAGACTGTGACATTCTATATAACACACAATCTGACTAGCCAACATATTATTTACAATATAGCAGACTGTGACATTCTATATAACACAAGATCTGACTAGCCAACACATTATCTACAATACTACAGACAGTGACATTCTATATAACACAAGATCTGACTAGCCAACACATTATCTACAATACTAAAGACAGTGACATTCTATATAACACACAATCTGACTACCCAACACATTATCTACAATATAGCAGACTGTGACATTCTATATAACACAAGATCTGACTAGCCAACACATTATCTACAATACTAAAGACAGTGACATTCTATATAACACACAATCTGACTAGCCAACACATTATTTACGATATAGCAGACTGTGACATTCTATCTAACACAAGATCTGAATAGCCAACACATTATTTACAATCATGAAGCAAGAAGTTTGAGGAATATTGTTATATATAAATTTAATTCACAGTATCTCAAACAATCAGTCAGTTTGAAACATTTTTTTATCGGCATAATATATAATTGTAAATATCAAGCGAAGACTGTACACGTTACACATTAATATCAAAAATATAGCAAAGCTTGGTAAAGATCAGATGAAAGAGGTTAGAGCTCCAACAAGCAAACAGTAAACAGACGACGATGGATAGACAAAAAGTTGTCACAATTATCTTTGGGTCATACCTTTTCTTCAGGAGAAAGAAACAAAACAAACTAGATGGTGTAAAAATCGTATACGTTTATTAGTCAACTATATAAGATCATATCACTAATTAGGACTGTAACAATGCTAACAAATAGTATCTATATGACATGTATGATATACATGGGAATAGATGTCTGTACATAATGACTTGGGAGAGAATGGTGGCAAGTTACATATCGAAGAGTGGTAAATAACGAGTCTCCGTCAGTGAACCACTAAAAGTATCGTTCTTGGATACATTTTTCTAGTACTAGACGCCCTTCTAAATGAGGCAGTAATTATCAACGTAGATAAACGTGTCCAACCTAAAGGAAGTACATCAGGATTGGTACTTTTTAGAATTGTTGAAATACATTTTTTTAAGTATAAAATGATAGAAATAAACGAAATGAGCCATTAATCACCGAAAGAAAGTACACAGAACATTTGAAAATATCCGAAGGAGGTATTTCCTAACGAAGGTTACTTGTTAAGATTTACTGTTTTAAACTTGGCGATAACAATACAATGGCAATGTATTGCAACGCCAGCGTCATGAGTAGATATCGCCTAGGTGCTCGGCATGACAGCTATTTATAACTTGGTGATTCATCTATTGCCTCTAAAGGAGGCTTGTTGTAATTTATAGTTATTAATTATTGCACGGTAATCCACTGCCACTTAAGCCATATAAGCCATATAATTAAAAACAAAGTAGACACGGATGGAGATTTTATCATTGATACCTGTAACAGAAAATATGATTTTTATAACCCTCAAGAATAATCCAGTTATTGTCTGAAATTTAATTTTGTTGCTTTCAATCTTTGACATATGACCTCAAAATCAAAGGTGTTATATAAGTTCACCAAGGTGAGTATCTGAAATATCTCCAACATGTTTAGTAACCTTGAACTTTCACCTAATGAACTCAAAATCAATAGGAAGCGTCGTCTGACCATTGAGAGTTTTTTTTTTAAAATGTCTACATGTAGATCTTAACGTTTCTAAGCAAATGAACGTAAAGCGTTTTCCATGATCGTCTCCACGATTGGTTCAGTTACCTTGACGTTTGACCAACCAACCCCAAAATGAATAGACGTTATATTCAGGGGGGAAATTCTGGAACCGACTTTTAACATAGTTCTATTAAAATGTTTGATCTATAAAAGATGCAAGGAATTGACAATTAAATAATCTTGGTTAAATTATTCATTTCTTCAACCTGGTAACAGCAAATAATGACAAATGTAGTAGAAATATAAAATTCGATACTCAGTTACTTGATCCCATGTTCGATTCTGTTACCCTACATTACAAACATGTTTGATACGAACAGCTTTTATATCCGATACGTTCATGTAGACACATTACGTGGTCCCGCCTTAATTCCATTAAGCGATGCGAAAGCTTATAATAGCAGGATTTTGTAACGGATATTTCGACAATAAAACATGTTTATGCGCATTGTTTATTCTGGGAAGAAAGTAACAAACAACTAGTGGGTGTAGTGTCGATATATGCCACAAAGTGATTTTTTATTCACAAAGGTGTGATTATGTTTAAAGTTCAAATAGTAGACATGTAATATTGCATGAAACATTGTAATATTATGTAACACATATTAATTTCCTTTAATTGCATAATGAAACTGATATAGAATAAAGCACGATAAAATTAGATGTACTAAATATTATTATGCAATATTACGTAATCTAAGTTGTTACACGATTTGTCGTTAATTGGAAATAACTGTTTTTTATATTAAAAACATTAATGGTGTTTATATAATCTTTAATTAGCTATGACGATTTTCGCCAAATCATGGAGCTTAGACGTAGAATAAAGTCAATACGAGCGCCATGATATAGTGTGCATTTATATATTTATTATTTTTTGTAGGGTGGTTGGTTGGGGATTGTGGCGGTTTTAGAATGTTCCACTCCGACTGGCTGTTGTAAAACACAGAGCCTGAATGGGATATGTTACAGATAACCCTGGTGATGAACGGGGCCCGCCCCCGCTGTTTTAATAAGCCAATGGTATTCGTGTTGCGTTATAAACACTGAAGCGCGTAATAGGTTAATAAACCGGGGTCCAGGCCGTACGTACAGAGAACAAACGCTTTGCATAATATCCAATTACTTTGCAATTAGATTATTTATGTGCATTGTTTATTCTGGGAAGTAAGTAACAAACGACTAGTGGGTGTAGTGTCGATATATGCCACTAAGTGACTTTTTATTCACAAGGGTGTGAATATGTTTAAATCCCAAATAGTAGACATGTAATATTGCATGAAACATTGTAATATTATGTAACACATATTGATTTCCTTTAATTGCATAATAAAACTGATATAGAATAAAGCACTACAAAATTAGATGTACTAAATACTATTATGCAATATTATCTAAGTTGTTACACGTTTTGTCGTTAATTAGAAATAACTGTTTTTTTTATATTAAAAACGTTAATGGTGTTTATATAATCTTTAATTAGCTATTGCGATTTTCGCCACTTTCATCAGACAATTTGACTGATGAAATCGCACTCCGGCTGTTGTAAAACACAGAGCCTGAATGGGATATGTTACAGATAACCCTGGTGATGAACGGGGCCCGCCCCCGCTGTTTTAATAAGCCAATGGTCTTCGTGTTGCGTTATAAACACTGAAGCGCGTAATAGGTTTATAAACAGGGGTACAGGCCGTACGTACAGAGAACAAACGCTTTGCATAAATATTCAATAACTTCGCAATTAGATTATCTAAAAACCTGAAAAAATACGATAACCTGTTTAAAATTATCTATTAAATGTTTTAATCGTACAATATGTAAACTTTTTAAGCCGAAATTATATCAGATACGTTCATGTGGACAACAGTAAAGAAATAGTGAAATTGAGGTTTTTGATAATATATGAAAGAAAATTATAATATGTTAGTTTGATGCATTTAGTAACTAAAGTTTCCAACTGTTAAAAACATTAAACCAAATTTATGTAACTGATTATGAGAATAATTCACTTGAATCTATTGTTTCGTCACTACAACTTCACGAAGGCAGTTATTGTTGATTTAATTTGAAGTGTTGCACGTGGGTGAGCAAAACAGAAATGAAACAGATTCTGACCTTTTGAAATAGTACATACGTGTTGGCAATGTAGGGAAGCATAGAGTATCGGAATCTTAGGAGGAACCAGTTAAAATGGTTAATATCAGAATATAACTGGGAAACAGTATTTACTGGTTCTCTGTTGACAATGTAGAGTATCAGAATACATCAGGGCAACAGTCTAGAAAGGGTCTCTGTTGACAGAGTATGGAAATACACCAGAGCATCAGCCTAAAAATTGGTTCTCTCTTGACAATGTAGAGTATCAGAATACACCAGCAGGTCACTAAGTCTGAACTGGTTCTTTTGGCAATGTAGAATATCAAAGAATAACAGAGCACCTATCTAACTCTGTTGAGAACATAACAATACAATAGGGCAGCAGTCTAAATCGGTATTCTGTTGCTATTATTGCTTTTTATTACATTTTCATCGGTTAAATATTTGGATTTCTCAGTGACAGAATATTCAAAATTGCTAAATATTATGAACAAACTCCGAACACAAAAATAACTAACTATGACGCTGAGTTATGACGTCAATAAAGTTGTGCTGACGTCGACGTCATCCGTCGATAATGTTAAATAAAGCGAATAATTTGGGTTAAAATTATGCACGAAATGATTTAAAATGTAATAAACATATTATTTAACTGCTCTGATCGATTATAGGGAAATCCTTCACTAATTGGTAGACGTGTTTTGTTTTTTCACTTACTCGCATACGCTCGTTCGTGAAGAACCATACGTCTACCATCTCGTGAAGGATTTCCCCATAATCGATCCCAGCAGTTAAATAATCTCTATTTATTCGTCTCTTAATACTTGCCACGGAATGAACATACACTTTAATTTACAGCGAGAAAAAGAAGAGGTAAAAAAAAGTGATTTGTTTGCCAAGTATACAAAACACTTATGCAAGGTTTATAATGTTAATACAGATTATATAGATGAAATGATATGAACATGTGTATATGAGTTTATGATTTTAAGGAAGTGCACATTTACGCTTACTAATAGTTCTATTATTACTATATAAACCTTACGTTGGTTATTCATAAGTAATATAATTACAAATGTATATTAATAAAATTAGTTAATCTACACGACACATTAGGCGTAAGAGGGCCTCATGTTATAGTTTATGTTTAGAACAACGTTGCATATTTGTGTTTTATCACATAACATGCGGTGTGGGAGTGAAATAACACCATTCAATATTTTCGATATTCTACTAGTGGTATAACATGACGTTAATGACGTCATGGACGTCACGTTAATGTACGTTTCCTGACGTAATGTGACGTTATACGTTATGTGATAAATAGAATCTAACATTCGTTCTCATTCATTATTGAATTTATTAAACTCGTTAGCAAAAATGATATAATGCTCGGCAAGAGCCGAGCATTATATCATTTTGCCAACTCGTTTAATAAATTCAATAATGAATGAGCACTCATGTAAGATCCTCTATATATGTTATACTTTTCACTTTACCCAATGAAAACACTTCATGTTATATACTCGGTAGGAAATAAAAGTTTGACATAATAATTGTTCCTACTTAAGTTACTTTGAATAAACTTGTATTGTTCGGTTGTGTGCATGTTGTGTAGACTAGCTAAACACACAACAATACTGTAGTTTCATATGTATGCACAGGCTTCAAATTTAATGGGTTTTTTTCAAAGCAATAATGTGGGTAGCATAGATTTGTGAATTTCTATTTAGAAAATAATATCTACATTATTCGTACCTATAAACCACTCAACCATGAAGTCCCAGAAAATTTAACTCCCACGAAACTGGATGAAACCACAGTATATTGAAACTTGAGCGAACAATATTGACAAAAACATAAACATACATATTTGATTGAATCACATTACAAAGTGGATTACATATTAAAATACAAGATCTATCATAATCCCTTCTGGCGGTATGTAATAACTTATTCAAATACATCAAGTACCCACAATCCTTGATCCGGAATGAAATAACGTTTATTGTCAACAACCTTTTTGGGTAAGAAAGAGGATGTTACATGACTGCTTATTTATTATTGAACTAATATTTAGTAAACGAGTTTGCAAATATGATTTGATATGTGGCTTGATGAGTATGTTTTTTGACAACAAATTGAATTAATTCAATATGAAATGAGCATGAATGTGAGATTCTATTTATCACATGACGCTAATAACATCATTTCCAACGCACGTGACAATAATCCTCAATCCGATTGGTTGACGTCAAAATAATTGCGACTGTTAAACAGTGCATAGCCCATCGCAAATCCAGTTATGTGACGTTAAACCGTCACAAACGTGACGTCATTTAGTTTTATTTGAGAGCGTTGGTGAGAAAAGTATAAAAAAACATTGAAATGCGTTAGGAACAGGTTAGCCTGTTTTTTTTATCTTTGCGACAGTACATCAACCGTTTAACAATCGCAAAGCGTGTTTTGATAGCTCCGCTTACGCGTCTTTAAACAAAATGTACGACCATTAAACGGCTGATATACCAACAACATTTCATTACAGTTAACCCCATAATAACGTCAGAAAGCGTTCCTTAACGTGAAATCACTGACGTGAAGTTATACCACCAGTGTACATATATACTGATATCAAGGCTTAATTACACTCCCAGAAGCCTATTTACCTGTTTTCTCACCAAATTTGTCTTTCTCACCAGGCCATTACAGGTTACCGTGGATCTATGCAGGAAAAATGTTGTGACATGTGCCACATATTATTACTTTCTTATTTTCTGCATGTTTCCTTCATATATATTATGTTATTTACAGATGTACCACATTTGTAAATGATACATATGTGTTACATAATATTACGTACCTCATATATCATTCATGTTAAAGTAATACACCTGTGCCACATATGAAATGTATGCGTATGTATTTCAAATGAAATTCTTATGCTTTAAACACATAAAGTTGTGTTTTTTTTAAAAAAATGGTAGAATATTGTAGAAAATGGTTTAATATCCTGTTTTAGTTTTAATATATTTTAGTAAAAAATATTTTCATATGTATTACATGTGTTATTTTCATATGAAATACATATGTATACAAGAAAACATCAATTCAACATAGTAAACAAGTTGTGACATTGAGAAAATGGATATAAGTATAATTCATTTGTACTCAAAGTTCAATTCCTTCATTTGACAGCACTTCTAGCTGTACCTTTAAGGTCTTCTAAGAATGTCATTTTCAAACCATAGTTCACATTTTCTTTTTAAATACTTGATCAAGATATTACATACAAATTAAGGAACACTCAAACAAATAATTGATAGAAAATAAAGACCCAGACATAAACCCCTAAGATTGTCTTCATACTCTGCCCAGCTCCATATCCTTTACGCCCTTTGTCATTCTTTCCATGACCATGAGGGGGTCCCATGCTGGGTCCTGAATTACTTGAGCCTGGATACGGAGGAGGTGGGCCTTGAGGGTTCTGCAAAGGAAACATGTTATCAATTAATGCATAGTTTTTAAATATGAAATTGATATCCATATTTAAATTAAATAAAATTTAAAAACATTGAACAGTAAAACATGTATGATAATTGCAATTTGAGGAATAAACACTGCATGACAGCCAAGCAATCTGTTACTGTTGTGTCAATTATATTATTTCTCTTATTGTATTTTCCCAAATCTAAAAATCCAAAGAGTAAAACAATAGAAAAAAAAAGGTTTTACTAGACGGGTGTTCCGCGAAACACGTGTGTCGCCTGTCAAGCGCTTTGTCAGTATAACACGTTTTTTTGGACCCAGCTAAATGACCTTGACAAACTGTCCTGACTTTAACCCATATAATGACCTTCAGTGTGATCTTGACCTTTATAGTTTAGTATGGCCATGTGGATGTTATCGTGATAAGAATATACTGAAAGTTTGATGAATAAATATCAAGAAATATGAAAGTTATAGCCAACGTTAAGTTTTCGCGAAAAAAAAGAGTATTTAACCCATATAATGACTTTCAGTATAACCTTGACCTTCATATTTTAGTATGGTCATGTCGATGTTGTCATGATGAGTATATATCGAATTTTTATGAGAAATACCAAGAAATGAAAAAGTTATAGTCTACGTTAAGTTTTCGTGGAGAAAACATTGAGTATTTAACCCATATAATGACCTTCAGTGTAACCTTGACCTCTATCTTTTAGTATGGTCATGTCGATGTTGTCATAATGAGTATATATCGAATTTGTATAAGAAATACCAAGAAATGAGAAAGTTATAGTCAACGTTAAGTTTTCGTGGAGAAAACAATGAGTATTTAACCCATATAATGACCTTCAGTGTGACCTTGACCTTTATAGTTTGGTATGGTCATGTCGATGTTGTCATAATGAGTATATATTGAAAGTTTGATGAAGAAATATCACGAAATGAGAAAGTTATAGCCAAAGTTGAACTTTCGTGACGGACGTGACGGACTCACGACAAAGTGATCCCTGTATATCGAATTTTTCTTCAAAAAGGCTACAGTGACAACTAAACGTTCAGTTTATCAGTCTTTTTTAATCATTATTCCTAGGTTTCAGTGTTATTCATCCCAGTTTTATGATTCCAATGTTCCAGAGGGATTTACCTAACCTTAACACATGATTCAATTGTTTCCGTATGTTGTATTTCATCCTTGCTTATTGTTTCAGTACCCAACCTTTATTCCAAGGTTTCAGATGTATTTATCCACCATTTACATTTTATTCTAATTAACTACCCTTTTATCCAATGTTGCAAATAATTCTTTATGTTTCAGTGGTATTTATCTAACCTTTCAGTGGGATTTACCCATCATTTACCTTTAATTCAATGTTACACAGGAATTTATCCACCCGTTACGCTTTATTCCTATGTTACATCAGGATTTACCTAACGTTTCCGTTGGATTCACCTATCATTTACCTTTTATTCAATGTTACACAGGAATTTACCCACCCGTTACACTTTATTCCTCTGTTTCAGCGGGATTTACCTAACCCTTCAGTGGGATTTACCCATCATTTACCTTTTATTCAATGTTACACAGGAATTTACCCACCCGTTACGCTTTATTCCTATGTTTCATCGTGATTTACCTAACGTTTCCGTTGGATTCACCTATCATTTACCTTTTATTCAATGTTACACAGGAATTTACCCACCCGTTACACTTTATTCCTATGATTCAGCAGGATTTATCGAACCTTTCAGTGAGATTCACCTATCATTTACCTTTTATTCAATGTTACACAGGAATTTACCCACCCTTTACGCTTTATTCCTATGTTTCAGCGGGATTTACCTAACGTTTCCGTTGGATTCATCTATCATTTATCTTTTATCCAAAGTTACACAGGAATTTACCCACCCGTTACACTTTATTCCTGTGTTTCAGCGGGATTTACCTAACGCTTCCGTTGGATTCACTTATCATTTACCTTTTATTCAATGTTACACAGGAATTTACCCACCCGTTACACTTTATTCTAATTAACTACCCTTTTATCCAATGTTGCAAATAATTCTTTATGTTTCAGCGGGATTTACCTAACCTTTCAGTGAGATTCACCTATCATTTACCTTTTATTCAATGTTACAAAGGCATTTACCCATCCGTTACACTTTATTCCTATGTTTCAGCGGCATTTACCTAACCCTTCAGTGGGATTTACCCATCATTTACCTTTTATTCAATGTTACACAGGAATTTACCCACCCGTTACGCTTTATTCCTATGTTTCATCGTGATTTACCTAACGTTTCCGTTGGATTCACCTATCATTTACCTTTTATTCAATGTTACACAGGAATTTACCCACCCGTTACACTTTATTCCTATGTTTCAGCAGGATTTACCTAACCTTTCAGCGAGATTCACCTATCATTTACCTTTTATTCAATGTTACACAGGAATTTACCCACCCGTTACGCTTTATTCCTATGTTTCAGCGGGTTTTACCTAACGTTTCCGTTGAAGCCACCTATCATTTACCTTTTATCCAAAGTTACAAAGGCATTTACCAACCCGTTACACTTTATTCCTATGTTTCAGCGGGATTTACCTAACGTTTCCGTTGGATTCACCTATCATTTACCTTTTATCCAAAGTTACACAGGAATTTACCCACCCGTAACACATTATTCCTATGTTTCAGTGGTATTTACCTAATTTTTCAGTGGGATTCACCTATCATTTACCTTTTATCCAAAGTTACACAGTAAATTATCCACCCGTTACACTTTATTCCTATGTTTCAGTGGTATTTACCTAACGTTTCAGTGGGATTTGCCTATCATTTACCTTTTATTTAAAGTTATACAGGAATTTACCCACCCGTTACACTTTATTCCTATGTTTCAGCGGGATTTACATAACGTTTCCGTTGGATTCACCTATCATTTACCTTTTATCCAAAGTTACACAGGAATTTACCCACCTGTTACACAATATTCCTATGTTTCAGTGGTATTTACCTAATTTTTCAGTGGGATTTACCTTTCATTTACCTTTTATCCAAAGTTACACAGGAATTTACCCACCCGTTACACTTTATTCCTATGTTTCAGTGGTATTTACCTAACGTTTCATTGGGATTTGCCTATCATTTACCTTTTATTCAAAGTTACACAGGAATTTACCCACCCGTTACATTTTATTCCAATGTTTCAGCGGGATTTACCTAACGTTTCCGTTGGATTCACCTATCATTTACCTTTTATTCAATGTTACACAGGAATTTACCCACCGTTACACTTTATTCCTATGTTTCAGCGGGACTGACGTAACGTTTCCGTTGGATTCACCTATCATTTACCTTTTATTCAATGTTACACAGAAATTTACCCACCCGTTACACTTTATTCCTATGTTTCAGTAGTATTTACCTAATCTTTCAGTGGGATTTACCTATCATTTATCTTTTATCCAAAGTTACACAGGAATTCACCCACCCGTTATGCTTTATTCCTATGTTTCAGAAGGATTTACCTAACCTTTCAGTGGGATTTACCCATCATTTACCTTTTATCCAAAGTTACACAGGAATTTACCCACCCGTTACACTTTATTCCTATGTTTCAGTGGGATTTACCTAACGTTTTCGTTGGATTCACCTATCATTTACCTTTTATCCAAAGTTACACAGGAATTTACCCACCCGTTACACTTTATTCCTATGTGTCAGTGGTATTTACCTAATCTTTCAGTGGGATTTACCTATCATTTAGCTTTTATCCAAAGTTACACAGGAATTTACCCACCCGTTACACTTTATTCCTATGTTTCAGTGGTATTTACCTAACGTTTCCGTTGGATTCACCTATCATTTACCCTTTAACCATTGTTATACAGGAATTTACCCACCCGTTACACTTTATTCCTATGTTTCAGTGGGATTTACCTAACGTTTCCGTTGGATTCACCTATCATTTACCTTTTATTCAATGTTACACAGGAATATACCCACCAATTACACTTTATTCCTATGTTTCAGTGGGATTTACCTAACCTTTCAGTGGGATTCACCTATCATTTACCTTTTATCCAAAGTTACACAGGAATTTACCCACCCGTTACGCTTTATTTCCTATGTTTCAGTGGGATTTACCTAACGTTTCCGTTGGATTCACGTATCATTTACCTTTTATCCAAAGTTACACAGGAATTTACTCACCCGTTACACTTTATTCCTATATTTCAGTGGTATTTACCTAATCTTTCAGTGGGATTTACCTATCATTTACCTTTTATCCAAAGTTACACAGTAAATTATCCACCCGTTACACTTTATTCCTATGTTTCAGTGGTATTTACCTAACGTTTCAGTGGGATTTGCCTATCATTTACCTTTTATTTAAAGTTATACAGGAATTTACCCACCCGTTACACTTTATTCCTATGTTTCAGCGGGATTTACATAACGTTTCCGTTGGATTCACCTATCATTTACCTTTTATCCAAAGTTACACAGGAATTTACCCACCTGTTACACAATATTCCTATGTTTCAGTGGTATTTACCTAATTTTTCAGTGGGATTTACCTATCATTTACCTTTTATCCAAAGTTACACAGGAATTTACCCACCCGTTACACTTTATTCCTATGTTTCAGTGGTATTTACCTAACGTTTCATTGGGATTTGCCTATCATTTACCTTTTATTCAAAGTTACACAGGAATTTACCCACCCGTTACATTTTATTCCTATCTTTCAGCGGGATTTACCTAACGTTTCCGTTGGATTCACCTATCATTTACCTTTTATTCAATGTTACACAGGAATTTACCCACCCGTTTCACTTTATTCCTATGTTTCAGCGGGACTGACGTAACGTTTCCGTTGGATTCACCTATCATTTACCTTTTATTCAATGTTACACAGAAATTTACCCACCCGTTACACTTTATTCCTATGTTTCAGTGGTATTTACCTAATCTTTCAGTGGGATTTACCTATCATTTATCTTTTATCCAAAGTTACACAGGAATTCACCCACCCGTTATGCTTTATTCCTATGTTTCAGAAGGATTTACCTAACCTTTCAGTGGGATTTACCCATCATTTACCTTTTATCCAAAGTTACACAGGAATTTACCCACCCGTTACACTTTATTCCTATGTTTCAGTGGGATTTACCTAACGTTTTCGTTGGATTCACCTATCATTTACCTTTTATCCAAAGTTACACAGGAATTTACCCACCCGTTACACTTTATTCCTATGTGTCAGTGGTATTTACCTAATCTTTCAGTGGGATTTACCTATCATTTAGCTTTTATCCAAAGTTACACAGGAATTTACCCACCCGTTACACTTTATTCCTATGTTTCAGTGGTATTTACCTAACGTTTCCGTTGGATTCACCTATCATTTACCCTTTAACCATTGTTATACAGGAATTTACCCACCCGTTACACTTTATTCCTATGTTTCAGTGGGATTTACCTAACGTTTCCGTTGGATTCACCTATCATTTACCTTTTATTCAATGTTACACAGGAATTTACCCACCAGTTACACTTTATTCCTATGTTTCAGTGGGATTTACCTAACCTTTCAGTGGGATTCACCTATCATTTACCTTTTATCCAAAGTTACACAGGAATTTACCCACCCGTTACGCTTTATTTCCTATGTTTCAGTGGGATTTACCTAACGTTTCCGTTGGATTCACCTATCATTTACCTTTTATTCAATGTTACACAGGAATTTACCCACCCGTTACACTTTATTCCTATATTTCATTGGGATTTACCTAACGTTTCCGTTGGATTCACGTATCATTTACCTTTTATCCAAAGTTACACAGGAATTTACTCACCCGTTACACTTTATTCATATATTTCAGTGGTATTTACCTAATCTTTCAGTGGGATTTACCTATCATTTACCTTTTATCCAAAGTTGCACAGGAATTTACCCACCCGTTACATTTTATTCCTATGTTTCAGTGGTATTTACCCAATCTTTCAGTTGGATTCACCTATCATTTACATTTTATTCAAAGTTACACAGAAATTTACCCACCCGTTACACTTTATTCCTATGTTTCAGCGGGATTTACCTAATCTTTCAGTGGGATTTACCTATCATTTAACTTTTATCCAAAGTTACACAGGAATTTACCCACCCGTTACACTTTATTCCTATGTTTCAGTGGTATTTACCTAATCTTTCAGGGGAATTTACCCATCATTTACCTTTTATCCAAAGTTACACAGGAATTTACCCACCCGTTACTCTTTATTCCTATGTTTCAGTGGGATTTACCTAACGTTTTCGTGGGATTCTCCAATCATTTACCATTGATTCAATGTTGCACAGGAATTTACCCACCCGTTACACTTTATTCCTATGTTTCAGTGGGATTTACCTAACGTTTTCGTGGGATTCTCCAATCATTTACCTTTTATTCAATGTTACACAGGAATTTACCCACCCGTTACGCTTTATTCCTATGTTTCAGCGAGATTTACCTAACCTTTCAGTGGGATTTACCCATCATTTACCTATAATCCAAAGTTACACAGGAATTTACGCACCCGTTACACTTTATTCCTTAGTAATGTTTCAGCGGGATTTACCTAACGTTTATGTGGGATTCTCCCATCATTTACCTTTTATTCCATGTTGCACAGGAAATTACCCACCCGTTACGCTTTATTCCTATGTTTCAGTGGGATTTACCTAACGTTTCAATGGGATTCACCTATCATTTACCTTTTATCCAATTCTTGCTATGAAGTTTGTGAAGCACTCATCTTCCTATTAGATATTGTTTTCGTTAGGTATGGAACCACCGTTTATAGACAAATTGTTGGTATCCCTATGGGTACGAACTGTGCACCACTTGTCGCAGATTTATTTTTATATTGCTATGAAAGGGATTTCATGTTGAGTCTTTCACCAGACACCAAGGCAGATGTTACAGAAGCCTTTAATTCGGAGCCCCGCAGGTGACATGCGAACGCTCTAGCTACAGTGTGCAAACGCTATAGTAGAGCGTGCGAACGCTGTAGTACATTGTGCGAACGCTGTAGCTACAGCGTTCGCACGCTCTACTAGAGCGTTCGCACGCTGTAGCTAGAGCGTTCGCACGCTTTAGTAGCCGTAAACTGATAATGGCATTTGTAACACTACAGCCTTGCCACTGTATTTAACCTAACAGTTACAAATATAACACACTTGTATTCAAAAACACCCCTCTTATAACTGATCATGCAATGGGAGTTTGTTTTCTAATACTATCCGTTAGTTGTTGGTTAATCACCTGAACAGCTGCTTTGTTTACCTGTTCTAAACTATGGATTCTCTGAATTAAGAGGTATTTGCCATATTAGTGGAGACCATTCGCTGAAAGGTCTTGTGGGTAATTTATGCATACACTGAGGTAATCACCTTGGCGTTAACCTGTAGCTACACAGGTCGATGTCCTTATGTGAGGCATGACTAACTGCCGAAAAACAATATGGGTAAATCTTTTAGCATAATACTGAGCGCACAGAACAGAAAGTCTAGAGTCGGTGGTTAAAGAGTGAGAGTCAGTTTCAATACTTGTATCCACAAGATGGACCCCCGCAGTCTAAGACAGGGTGTGGGATAAGTTATACTATACTATGGAAGCCAGTATGGTAGGGCAATCATCGTTACATACCAGTATGAAGATTTGAACATTTGAAAGTTTCTAAATACTATTATACTTTGTGAACCTAAGACATTTAATAATAGGGACTATTTAAGTTAACAAATGGAAGTACAGAAAACCACTTTACAAACGGATATGCATATATATATATATATATAACAGGATGTTTATAGTTTTTCATGAATGTGTAATTATTCGGACTGTTTTATATGTACCAATAAATTATGGAAATCACAACGCGAAGTCCGGACCTTGTTATTAAATGTACCAAGCATAGCATACGACCCCGTAGTGCTACACATTTTGTTCAAATGCAAGAACACTCAATATGTCTTTATAGACAAACCTATATTGAAATATAATTCAATAAGTTCTTTCATGTCCACCATGATGTATTAACTTAGCATAACAGTATAACTGTACTCGTATCTACGACGGCCCATTTGACTAACTTTTATTTCACTTCATAATTCCTCATCCCTAATTCCGAAATCGAATTTCGAATTCTGAATTCCGAATTATGTAAATATTTTAAATATTGGGTATTGTACATTGGAAACCCCAGGGGTCGTGGGTTCAAATATCACAGGAGGCATATCTTTTCTTGTTATTCCCCACGAAAGGAAGGGGGGAATATAGTAGTCACACTGTCAGTCAGTCCGTCCGTCCGTAAGTGCGTTTGTCTGTGCTATCTTGTCTTGTATTTGAGACCTACACCTTAAAAAGACATTAAATTATACTCAAGGGTTGACGCGTCGCCATCGCCGCCACCGCCGATGCCGGAAAAGGGATTTAAAGGAAAACATTTCACGACGTACGGACGGACACTGGTCACACTTTGTATCTCACTCCAAGCAATCAACGGCGGGGGCATAATAATTATCAATTTACTAATATAGTGATTATAATAGTTAACCAGACAGAATAAACCCCAAAACTGGAGCGACTAATTAAGAGTAATCATAATTCATTTTACGCATATGTAATCACGAGTATTTTAAGAACCCTTGAATAATATATGCTTTAATCGGCAAATATACCTCAATATGTGACCTGAACACCTGGATAGTTTCAATAAACGATTTTGTAGTGTACTTTTGACGTTATTGGCGGGTTAGTTTCTTTAATACCATGATCTTTGTAATTATGTCACTATCTTTTTGTCGCACGCTCTACTACAGCGTGCGAACGCTCTAGCTACAGCGTGCGAACGCTCTACTAGAGCATGCGAACGCTCTAGCTACAGCGTGAAAACGCTCTACTGCAGCGTTCGCACACTGTAGCTAGAGCGTTCGCACGATGTACTACAGCGTTCGCATGCACTACTAGAGCGTTCGCATGCTGTAGCTAGAGAGTGCGAACGCTGTAGTAGAGCGTGCGAACGCTTTAAATTATTTTTTCTGTATGTCACCTGCGGGGCTCCGTACTTTAATGACACCTCTCGGTATCTGGATGACATATTGAACATTGACAACCCTTTTTTTCCAACTATGGTTAGTAATATTTATCCTAAAGAACTTCAGCTTAACAAAGCTAATATATCTGATAATAACGCTTCTTTTCTTGATTGAGATCTCTCGATTGAAAATGGTGAAATAATTAGCAAAATCTATGACAAGAGAGATGATTTTAATTTTGACATTGTTAATTATCCCCACTTGGATGGGGATGTTCCCCGAGCAACTTCTTATGGGGTGTATGTGTCTCAATTTATTCGTTTTTGAAGAGCTTGTACTCGAGTTGAGGACTTAAATATTCGTAATCTTTGTATAACTAAAAAGCTACTCAATCAGGGTTACCGTTTCCATAAACTTCGTAAAACCTTTGCAGAATGTTATTATCGTAACCCTGATCTTCTTTCCAAATATAAAAGTAATTTAAGGACTCTTCTGCTACAAGGACTATCACAACCTGACTTCTATGGTGATGTGATTTATAAACTTCGTAAGATCTTGGTCATGATCACTTTCATACTATCTTTGTTAAACTTGTTAAAAAGATTAGCTAAAGAGGTTATGGCGCTATCATTTTGCATGCTTTTTACAGTTCGCCACTATGCTTTCCTCTTTAATTGTACGATGACCGGACAGACTGTGGACCCTACGATGACGCCTACCTAAAGCCCATTGGGACGGTGGCGTTTGATGTTTGTCTATGATCTTTCTTGTCGTGCCCTTAATGGTTTATTCTCTTGTTGCTCTGGCTTCTGCCAAGTCACTGAGTACCTTTATTGTGGCTTTCTAGTCTATTGTGTTTTTTTTGTATTATATTTACACGAGCATATTTCTGTTTTACTTATATTGCCTATTGATGCTGCCTTGTTGGTTAGAGATTAGATCATGACGGGGATTTCTTTATTTACATTTTCCAGTTTTAATGGGATGACAATAGGGTAAGTGTGAGGTTTGGTGCACCCTAGAACCGGTTTAAACCCCCAGTGGCCTACTTTGCCACTGACCGTTCCAAGGCGGTAGCTCTATTGTCAACCCTTTTGTGTTTGTGATGTCGTTTGCATTTAATATTACTTTTGCCTTCTTGTTTGTCTGTTTGCGTGTTTGTTTCTGTGTTTTGTGGTTGACTGTCCTCCTTGAATGCTACTTTCCCTGTCCGATCTTTTTATATTTCTTTACACAGGAATGTACCCACACTTCATGCTTTATTCCTGTTTCAGTGGGATTTATCCAACCTTTAACAAGGTGAAATAAAGGGTAAAGAAGAATTGTTTGTTTTGGAAAATCAGAACAAAAATCTGTCTTGTATGGCATGTATGCATGTTACGCCAGGAAGCAGGAAACTGAGGGACATTTAGGATTGAGTGAAAATAGCATTATATACCTCTAAATCCATTACTGAAACAATATTTTCAATGTCAAATGTGAAATCCCCTATCTGCAGACTATGATACAAGTATACAGTTGTAACCTGTCACCCCTTACATGTAAGGTGTGGAAAGTCAAAACCTAGTACGGTGCTGACGATTTCCACTGCTAAGCTTTTATACCACATGTTTGGTGCTTCAGTCGGTAATCTTCCATAATAAAATATTAAGTGCGAGGCAATATTCCAACCCCACCCGGCATCGAGCTGAGGCATCACTACTGTAACACTGTAACTGAATGTAGTAATAAATCTACAATAAGTAGTTGACCTCCCACACCCGGCAGTGAGCTGACGCATCACTACTGTTACATTGTAACTGAATGTAGTAATAAATCTACAATAAGTACTTGACCTCCCACACCCGGCAGTGAGCTGAGGCATCACTACTGTTACATTGTAACTGAATGTAGTAATAAATCTACAATAAGTACTTGACCCCCACATCCGGCAGTGAGCTGAGGCATTACTACTATTACATTGTAACTGAATGTAGTAATAAATCTACAATAAGTACTTGACCCCCACATCCGGCAGTGAGCTGAGGCATTACTACTGTAACACTGTAACTGCACGCAGTAATAAATCTACAATAAGTAGCCCTCACACCCGGCAGTGAGCTGAGGCGTCACTACTGTAATATTGTAACTGAATGCAGTAATAAATCTACAAGTAGTTGACCCCCACCACCGGCAGTAAGCAGAGGCTTTACTACTTTAACATTGTAAATGAAAGCAATAATAAATCTACACTAAGTAGTTGACCCCCCACCCCCACCCTACTCCGGCGTTGAGCTGAGTCATCACTAAAAGTAACATTGTAACTGAATGCAGTAATAAATCTACAATAAGTAGATGACCCCCAACCCCGGCAGTGAGCTGAGGCATCACTACTGTAACAATGTAACTGAATGCAGTAATAAATCTACAATACGTAGTTGACCCCCACCCCGGCAGTGAGCTTAGGCAACACAATTGTAACAATGTAACTGAATGTAGTAATAAATCTACAATAAGTAGTTGACCCCTCCAACTGACAGTGAGCTGATGCATCACTACTGTAACATTGTAACTGAATGCAGTAATACATCTACAATAAGTAGTTGACTCCCCACCCGGCAGTGAGCTGATGCATCACTACTGTAACATTGTAACTGAATGTAGTAATAAATCTACAATAAGTAGTTGACCCCACACCCGGCAGTGAGCTGAGGCATCACTACTGTTACATTGTAACTGAATGTTGTAATAAATCTACAGTAAGTACTTGACTACACCCGGCAGTGAGCTGAGGAATCACTACTGTGACAATGTAACTGAATGCAGTAATAAATCTACAATAAGTAGTTGACCCCACACCCGGCAGTGAGCTGAGGCATCACTACTGTAACATTGTAACTGAATGCAGTTGTAAATCTACAATAAGTATTTGACCCCCACCGGCAGTGAGCTGAAGCATCACTAAAAGTAACATTGTAACTGAATGCAGTAATACATATACAATAAGTACTTGACCCCACCAGGCAGTGAGCTGAGGCATCATTACTGTAACAATGTAACTGAATGCAAAAATAAATCTACAATAAGTAGTGGACCCCCACCCGGCAGTGAGCTGAGACATCACTACTGTAACATTGTAACTGCACGTTGTAATAAATCTACAATAAGTAGTTGACCTCACCCTACCCCCCACCCCACCCGGCAGTGAGCTGAGGCATCATTACTGTAACATTGTAACTGCATGCAGTAATAAATCTACAATAATTAGTTGACCCCCCACACCCGGCAGTGAGCTGAGGCATCATTACTGTAACATTGTAACTGCACGCAGTAATAAATCTGCAATAAGTAGATGACCCCCACCCCCGGCAGTGAGCTGAGGCATCATTACTGTAACATTGTAACTGAATGCAGTAATAAATCTACAATAATTAGTTGACCCCCCACACTCGGCAGTGAGCTGAGGGGTAATTACTGTAACATTGTAACTGCATGCAGTAATAAATCTACAATAAGTAGTTGACCCCCACCCGGCAGTGAGCTAAAGCATCACTACTGTAACATTGTAACTGCACGCAGTAATACATCTACAATAAGTAGTTGACCCCCACCCGGCAGTGAGCTGATGCATCAGTACTGTAACATTGTAACTGAATGCAGTAATAAATCTACAATAAGTAGTTGACCCCCACCCGGCAGTGAGCTGATGCATCAGTACTGTAACATTGTAACTGAATGCAGTAATAAATCTACAATAAGTAGTTGACCCCCACCCGGCAGTGAGCTGAGGCATCATTACCGTAACATTGTAACTGAATGCAGTAATACATCTACAATAAATAGTTGACCCCCGCCCCCGGCAGTGAGCTGATGCATCACCGGCAGTGAACTGAGGCATCACTACTGTGACATTGTAACTGAACGCAGTAATAAATCTACAATAAGCAGTTGACCAAGAATGAGCAGCGCTTGACCCCCTACCCCGGCAGTGAGCTGAGGCATCACCGGCAGTGAACTGAGGCATCACCGGTAGTGAACTGAGGCATCACTACTGTGACATTGTAACTGAATGCAGTAATAAATCTACAATAAGCAGTTGACCAAGAATGAGCAGCGCTTACCTTGCACTAATTATTACTACATCATGTGTAGAAAGATCATTTAAACAATTTATGTTTTTCGTTATCTTAGGTATAATTTTGTTCCTAGTATATGTATGCATATTTATTCCACTCCTTGTTATATATCTACATAAAAGCAATAACATTACTTTGATGTTAAACATCAACATGTACTATGCACGTGATCTATAACAAAATGTTACATGCACGTGATCTATAAACATAGTTTAAAAAGCTTTTTTTCTTCTTCTTTATTTTTTAAACCATTTAAGGACGGTAAAGCAACCGCAATTAATGAAATCAAACCCTCCACAAAATACACTTAAGGAAACAAAACTGCACACATGCATGACAATCTACAGTTAGCTATACTACTAGGTACATGTATAAAGAGGACCTCATGTACATGTTTGCAAGCATTTAAAAAGCATTAGAAAAATATTCAGCTTACTAAATTACTTTTCATATTTTTTGATATAATACGAACAAATTAGAATCTGTTTATCAGACACTGTAATTGCTTGGAGATATTTATAAGTGGAGCAGTTGGCAATAATTTCATTTAATAAATACAATCCTGTGACTTGCATATTATTGCTGAACATTGCATGACGTCATCGGATGATATTACATAATGTGCAATATATATGAGACTGTCCAGTTAACATCCCCATCTGGCCAACACGACCCCAGTATATGGGACTGTGCAGTTAACATCCCATTCTGGCCAACAAGACCTCAGTATATCAGACTGTCCAGTTGATATCCCCATCTGGCCAACAAGACCCCAGTATATCAGACTGTCCAGTTAACATCCCCATCTGGTCAACAAAACCCCAGTATATGAGACTGTCCAGTTAATATCCCCATCTGGTCAACAAGACCCCATTATATCAGACTGTCCAGTTAACATCCCCATCTGGCCAACAAGACCCCAGTATATCAGACTGTCCAGTTAATATCCCCATCTGGTCAACAAGTCCCCAGTATATGAGACTGTCCAGTTAACATCCACATCTGGCCAACAAGACCCCAGTTTATCAGATTGTCAAGTTAATATCCCCATCTGGTCAACAAGACCCCAGTATATAAGACTGTCCAGTTAACATAACCATCTGGCCAACAAGACCCCAGTATATGAGACTGTCCAGTTAACATTCCCATCTGGCCAACAAGACCCCAGTATATGAGACTGTCCAGTTAACATCCCCATCTGGCCAACAAGACCCCAGTATATGAGACTGTTCAGTAACATCCCCATCTGGCCAACAAGACCCAAGTATATGAGACTGTCCATTTAATATCCCCATCTGGCCAACAAGACCCCAGTATATGAGACTGTTCAGTTAACATCCCCATCTGGCCAACAAGACCCCAGTATATGAGACTGTCCAGTTAACATCCCCATCTGGCCAACAAGGCCCCAGTATATGAGACTGTCCAGTTAATATCCCAATCTGGCCAACAAGACCCCCAGCATATCAGACTGTCCAGTTAATATCCCCATCTGGCCAACACGACCCCAGTATATGAGACTGTCCAGTTAACATCCCTATTCATACACAAGGCCTAAAGATAATTTATGTAGAAAACTAGTCTAATTGCAGAATAAATAAATGATTGCTACAGAATGGCTTACAGGCTGATGAAATATAATTGAATATAATGTTAAAAAAACATGTGTGCTTTAATAAAGATGCAGTAATCAAAAAATAACCATGCAGTATAAACAAATTAACTGTACTGTAAGCATGAGTAAACTGTACAATAATCATGAGTAAACTGTACAGTAATCATGAGTTAACTGTACAGTAATCATGAGTAAACAGTACAGTAATCATGAGTAAACTGTACAGTAATCATGAGTAAACTGTACAGTAATCATGAGTAAACAGTACAGTAATCATGAGTAAACAGTACAGTAATCATGAGTAAACAGTGCAGTAATCATAAGTAAACTGTACAATAATCATGAGTAAACTGTACAATAATCATGAGTAAACTGTACTGTACATATATTACTAAGCTTAATAATTCTTCAAAAACAACTGAACTATTGTATCATCAGTGATGAAAGTACAATTTTAAATTGATCAAATTTTATTTAGTATGCCTTTAAAGTTAGAAACGATACTATTAAAAGGTTGAATGACCAGTAAATGTAACACATAAACCAGGTCGCATTTTAGGATAATCGTTCATGCTGTAAATATTTTGATTATAATTTGTAAATATTGTAGTATTTTGCAATTATCATGTATGTCGCATTCGTAACAACTGTTTGTATATTGGGCCAGTGGCCAAGATTACTCAATAACGAATTGTCATTGCCATTGGCATTGTCATAATTATGTAATACATTAGGCAATCAACAATGGATGATGTATATGTTTATTGAATGGGACATAAGGTCATCAGTTGTTATGTGTATATGAAGTTTGGGAACAACCCATTCAAAACTGTTTGAGGAATGCAAGTAATAAACATCTATTACCGGACGGGACACTACGCGACAAATATGTGTTACGCGACGCTACAAACATGTGTTACACAACAACGGACTAACAAACTAACACACATACACCCGGATGACACTATGATCACCAAGTTGAGATCCATAAATGGGCTCAATCATGGATGGATGGGGGAGACCAAAATCATCAAGAAAGAAGCAAGATTAGTGAAAACCAAGATCACCAAGAAAGAAGCATGATAAGCATGTCAAAGCGGATACCTGACATGACCTATATTTCATCCAAAGTAGGTCACATCGACCCGTAAAACAATCGTGCACGATATACAATGTACAACTGTATAGTCTGCACACATGTTTCCTTCTTTTGGAGGAAAATATTAAGTTAAATATATATCACCTACCACAATCTTGAACGTGGACCCTCAGTATCAACAAAACGACAGCGATGGAATGCATCACAGTAGCCCTGGTAATTGTTGCATGGCGACCCTGCAAAATGTAAAAAAATAAAATAGCCTGAGGAAATGCTATGGTACACTAGTAAGCAAATTATATAGCAGGTGAGTGGTATTATATCACTTAATGAAACAAGAGCTATGCATGATGGGATGTTTCATACAGACTGTTATAAGCACAGCAAGAGTTACTGAGTTAAGTCCCGATTGGGCCAGTTGTGACCTAACCTTTCATGTCAATATGACGATTTCATGCCAAAAATATAAAGCATATCAGTTACCCAGAACTTGTTTCTAAGTTTTTTCATATACATGTATATATATTGCGAGAAACAAGTTTCAAAGCACGTCTTACGGTTCTTGAGAAAAAATTATGAAGCTTTTATTTAAATGGACAACTGAACGCAACATAAGCAAAGTCAATGACCCGAAACATCTAGGGTCAAGGCCAATGGTGGAACTGCACTTTGTACTGAGATGCATAATCCAACATACAACAGTTATTTAAGTTGGGTGATCTAGTGCATGGTAGTTCACGAGAAACAAAGCTAACCACAGGGCACATCCAATATACAACAATTATTCAAGTTGGGCTGATCTAGTGCATAGAAGTTCACCAGAAACAAAGCTAACACGGGAAACATCCAATAAGAAACAATTATTCAAGCTGGGCTGATTTAGTGCATGGTAGTTCACGAGAAGCAAAGCTAACCACGAGGAACATCCAATATACAACAATTATTTAACTTGGGCTGATCTAGAGCATAGAAGTTTACCAGAACCAAAGCTAACCAGAGGGAACATCCAATATACAAACAATATTTAAGTTGGGCTGATCTAGTGCATGGTTGTTCATGAGAAAGAAATATAATGACAAGGGGCACATCTACTATAAAATGGGCTGATCTAGTGCATGGTTGTTCACGAGAAACTAAGCTAACCACAGGGCACATCCAATATACAACAATTATTCAAGTTGGGTGCATGGTTGTTTAGGCGATTCGGAAACAAAACTAACCAAATGGCACATCCAATATACAACAATTATTTAAGTTGGGCTGATCTAGCGCATGGTTTTCCATGAGAAACAAAGCTAACAACAGGGTACATCCAATATACAAAGAAATATAAAAAGATCGGACAGGGAAAGTAGCATTCAAGGAGGACAGTCAACCACAAAACACAGAAACAAACATGCAAACAGACAAACAGACAAACACGAAGGCAAAAGTAATAATAAAAGTAAACATCACAAACACAAAAGGGTGACAATAGGGCTACCGCCTTGGAACGGTCAGTGGCAAAGTAGGCCACAGGGGGTTTAACCCAGTTATAGGGTGCACCAAACCTCACATTTACCCTACTGTCATCCCATTAAACAGGACAGGGTAAATAAAGAAATCCCCGCCATGATCTAATCTCTAACTAACAAGCCAACATCAATAGGCAATATAAGCAAAACACAAATATGCTCATGTAAATATAATACAAAAAAACAATAGCCTAGAAAGCCACAATGAAGGTACTCAGTGACTTGGCAGAAGCCAGAGCAATAAGAGAATAAACCATTAAGGGCACGACAAGAAAGACCATAGACAAACATCAAACGCCACCGTCCCAATGGGCTGTAGGTAGGCGATGGGCTGATCTAGTGCTAGATTGTTCATGAGAAACAAAGCTAACCACAGGGCACATACAATATAAAAACATATTCAAGTATCGCTGATCTAGTGCATGGTTGTTCACGAGTAACACAGCTAACCGCAGCGCACATACAATATACAATTATTTAAGGTGGGGATGAGGTTGATCACGAGAAACAAAGCTAACCACGGGACACATCCAATATACAAAAACTATTCAAGTTGGGCTGATCTAGTGCATGACTGTTTATGAGAAATAAAGCTAAACACGTGGCACATCCAATATACAAAAACTATTCAAGTTGGGCTGATCTAGTGCATGGCTGTTCATGAGAAATAAAGCTAAACACGGGGCACATCCAATATACAAGAATTATTCAAGTTGGACTGGTCTAATGCATGGTTGTTCATGAGAAACAAAGCGAACCACAGGGCACATCCAATATACATAAGTTATTCATGTTGGGCTGATATAGTGCATGGTTGTCCAGGAGAAAAAAAGCCAACCACAGGGCACATCCAAATACAACTATAATTCAAGTTGTGCTGATCTAGTGCATGATTGTTCAGGAGAAACAAAGATAACCACAGGGCACATCCAAATACAGCTATAATTCATGCTGGCCTGCTCTAGTGCATGGTAGTTCACGAGTAACAAAGCTAACCACATCGCTCATCCAATATACAACAATTATTCAAGTTGGGCAGATTTAGTGCATGGTTGTTCACGAGAAACAAACATATCCGTATGATCCAGTGCATTGGAGTTTACCTGAAACAATCCAATATCCAACAAGTATTCACGTTGGGCAGATCTTCACGAGAAACAAAGCTACCCAGAGGCTATATCCAATATACAACCATTATTCATGTTGGGCTGATCTAGTGCATGGTTGTTCATGAGAAACAAAGCTAACCACATGGCATATATAATATACAACAAGTATTCAAGTTGGCTTATCTAGTGCGTGATTGTTCACGAGAGAAAAAACTAACCACAGCGCACATCCAATATACACCAATTATTTAAGGTGGGCTGATCTAATGCATGGTTGTTCACGTGAAACAAAGCTAACCACACTACACATCCAATATACAATAATTATTCAAGTTGAGCTGCTCTTGCGCATGGTTTTTCATGAGAAACAAAGCTAGCCACATGGCACATCTAATATACAACAAGTATTCAAGTTGGGCCGATCTAGTGCATAGTTGTTCATTAGAAACAAAGTTAACCACAGGGCACAGCTAACCACGGGTTACATCCAATATACAACAATTATTCAAGTTGGGCTGATCTATTGCGTAGAGGTTCAACAGAAACAAAGCTAATCGCAGAGCACATCCAATATACAACAATTATTCATGTTGGGCTGATCTAGTGCATGGTTGTTCATGAGAAACAAAGCTAACCACACTACACATCCAATATACAATAATTATTCAAGTTGAGCTGCTCTTGCGCATGGTTTTTCATGAGAAACAAAGCTAGCCACATGGCACATCTAATATACAACAAGTATTCAAGTTGGGCCGATCTAGTGCATAGTTGTTCATTAGAAACAAAGTTAACCACAGGGCACAGCTAACCACGGGTTACATCCAATATACAACAATTATTCAAGTTGGGATGATCTAGTGCGTTGAGGTTCAACAGAAACAAAGCTAATCGCAGAGCACATCCAATATACAACAATTATTCAAGTTGGGCTGATCTATTGCGTAGAGGTTCAACAGAAACAAAGCTAATCGCAGAGCACATCCAATATACAACAATTATTCATGTTGGGCTGATCTATTGCGTAGAGGTTCAACAGAAACAAAGCTAATCGCAGAGCACATCCAATATACAACAATTATTCATGTTGGGCTGATCTTGCGCATGGCTTTTCATGAGAAACAAAGCTAGCCACATGGCACATCCAATATACAACAAGTATTCAAGTTGGGCCGATCTAGTGCATAGTTGTTCATTAGAAACAAAGTTAACCACAGGGCACAGCTAACCACGGGTTACATCCAATATACAACAATTATTCAAGTTGGGATGATCTAGTGCGTTGAGGTTCAACAGAAACAAAGCTATACACAGGGCACATCCAATATACAACAATTATTCATGTTGGGCTGATCTAGTGCATGGTTGTTCATGAGAAATAAAGCTAACCACACGGCACATATAATATACAACAAGTATTCAAGTTGGCTTATCTAGTGCGTGATTGTTCACGAGAGAAAAAGCTAACCACAGCGCACATCCAATATAGGGATAGGGGGAATATGCTCTTAAATGGCCTATGGAAAACCCTGAAGAATTGTAATTGTTTTGGATTAATACCATTTTCAACACTAGATATAATTGAGAAAAAAGTGTAAATCATGGCATGATGCACGGACATGGTAATGTTGAAATATAACAGAAATATATTAAGCACCCGTCCCCCCGCAACTTAAACAAAAAGGTTATGGTAACGCATAGTTAGAGAAAGAAGGTCAAAGTGACCTAGTTTTCAGGATATGATCAGTGCCTGATGATTGGAAGGTGCTGTTAAAATGTGATGAAGACATGGTAAGATATGGTTGAGATATAACAAAAAACAAAATGGTCACGCCGCCCGCCCGCCTTCTTTTCGCCAATCTATTTGCCGGGTTTTGAAAAACGGGTTAAAACCAATCAGACTAAGAGGCGTTTATATGCAGACTCAGCAGTGCCCCAGATAAGCAGCATATCTGATTATTTTACGCAAACAAAATAGCTAAATACGCAATTATTTTACTGGACATGCGTACTGGATACACAAGCTATTTTCCTCTCACTCAAAACTTTTTCATTTCCAAACGTATAAGTTTCACAAGTGCATTATCGGTAAAATCAACCGGTTATAATTCACAATGTGCAGTATAAATAGTTACTATACCAGTCTAATTTTTGCGTAGTCAGAGTTGTCTAGGGCTTTTCTGGTTCATCCAAGCGATTTTCATATGCCGAGGTTGTGCTACGGGAGGACGGCTTATATATTTTTTCCGGAAAGCATGAAAAGTGAGTAAAATATTCGGATTTCATTCTAATTTCTCATCCACTTACAAATATGTAATGACCAAAAAATACATACATCCCTTATAAAACTGAGGCGATTCAGCATTTAAAAATTTAATCCCGGCATTTTCATTTCTATAAAATTGGCTATTCTTTGTGTTTATTTTTTTCGAACAGTTTTTAATTTATTCAGACCGTTTTTATCATCTTAAAATAGTTGGGAATCGTATGATAAAAGGTATGACAATTTCCATTCATTTAGAACGATAAATACAGGATTTGCTACAACCGTCATAACGTCCCTGAAGATCACGCATAATAAATCGGCGTTTACCACAAACCATAAATAAAATTCAAGCGTTTTTGGAAAAAATCACCCACTAAAATGTCATCGCATGGAAGGAAAAAAAACTCCGGTAGCACCAAAATACGATTCATCAACATGACAGTCAAGGACATTGTGGCTTAAGGGGTTCTGCAGGTTGAATAAAAAACAACACGTGTAAATAATCTCCGCGATGGCACAACAAGGTAACTGACAAGACTATCCAGCCTTGGAAACACGATTTTCAGTGGTTAAAAGTTCATGAGGTTTATATAGAAAAATGCCTTAAGTGCATCTTCTGCACGAAATTTAAAACGAAAAATGTATAGTCCGCTCTAAGAACACCAAACATACAGAGATCTTCCACAGAGAGACACAAAGTCTCTAAGGACCATATCAGCACCGAACAGCTTATTTATACTTCAGCAATTTCACTCACATATTTTTAAAATTTGATTTTCACTCAGGTAATTTTAATTGCTGAGTTAAATACCCATTTAGGTCAAACGTTATCTGGGGCACTGGTCCGCAGATAAGAATCTTTGTGGCCCTCATAAAATTAAGAGATACTTATTTACCTGATCTAGTATATCATGGTGAACAATAAAAATCTAATAAATAAACAGTGATCCTGAACGAAATTGGGATGCTCACTAGCTGCAGTTCTAACCTTAACCACACCTGTTATTTTGGCCTTAGAAATTTAATAACAATTTTATTTATCTGTTAATTCAGAAGGCTTCATTGTTGTCGGTATCACTGATATCTGTCAGTGCCGAAAGAGGAGCGTTGTTGTACATGTTGAAAAATACTTCCGACATATACCCTTGTGTGATCCTGTGATAAACTTGTTTGAACTGGGAATCCCATCATGCTATCCAGGCAGGAGACTTTAGCCACTTGGGTGAACATGTAAAGTACTTCAGCTTTGTGCAGGGATTAACAGCATTGCTCAATTCCTGTGGCTAGAGATCAGTGGAATCTTCAATGTTGACACTCACTAACAGAGACAGGGAACATATTGTTTCAACTATTTGAGTTCTATAAACAATTTAATCTGCGTCAAATTTGTTCGACATTGTTCAAAGATTGTTCGCAATATTTATATGTGACAACACACAAGATGATAGTTTATTGTTTTTTATAGGCATCGACTTTAACCCTCGGGTTTTCAGTCCATTCTTCATCTTAAAATGGAAATTTACGATGTTGACGTTTTTACACTTCTTGTCAGACGACATGCTTTATTGATCCAAATCATTAGACGCTTGCATATATGACGGATTGTTGCGTGTTTTAATCGTAAATACTCGGCTAAAATCGTCAACACATTTCATGAGTCAATAGCTGAGGTAACGAATTTGTACGATACCGATCGGAAACAGAGGTACAGTTTGGGGTTCACGTTTCACTGATCATAGCATAAACCTGCATTTACGATTGTTCAGGAATACAATCGGTTAATATTTATTGGCCTACGTAAAATGCCGAAAATCAGTTAATGTACAAGTTTATTTTTAAAAACCACTGGGAATCCAAACTCATAGGTGCTACAGAACACTATATTTTCCGGTTTTAACTGATTTTGGTAAAATTCAAGGGTTTTTCTTGGCCGGGAATTACTATCTTCAAATTCCTGTCTTTTCCCCAATTTCCCGGTAGTATGGGAACCCCGAATCCAATATACAACAATCATTCAAGTTTGGGTTGATCTATTGCATGACAGTTCACGAGAAACAAAGCTAACTACGGGGATCTCCCCCAGCCCATTTTAGTCGGGCCGTATTTTACCCTCGTGTCCGGTTATCTGAATTCCAAAACTATCCGTTTAAATCACTGTAGAATGTATGTGACATCCCCGGAGGTTAATCCTTTGTTGCAAGACACGTCTGCTGTCTATTCCTACCGACTATGGGACTAATTGGAGAAAAATTACGTGAATTACGTGATTATCAGCATATGTTGAATAATTCACATGACATTATAAAATCACAATCTGCAATTCTTTCTAATAAAACGGATACTGATCAACTGTAAAACCGTATTGTTAAGACCGTAGTCCAGTTGTCGGGGACTTGTTTGAATACGACAAAGTTCTCAAACCGTATTGGAATAAAACTCTCTCAGAGACACATAAATATTGA
The DNA here is from genome assembly GCA_037043455.1 of Cyrtodaria siliqua. Taxonomy (NCBI): domain Eukaryota; kingdom Metazoa; phylum Mollusca; class Bivalvia; order Adapedonta; family Hiatellidae; genus Cyrtodaria; species Cyrtodaria siliqua. The sequence continues at coordinate 65,089 of JAWPHD010010636.1, forward strand.
AAGATAAGCGAATGGCATTGTTAAACGACGGTAGGCCGAGCTCTAGTGACTCATTTAGTTATGTGTATTATAAACAAGCACAGCAACATTTTAGAAAACTGCATAGATTCTATTCTCAACAATACTTAAACAAATTAGACGAAGAAATCAATAAATCCGCGGAAATAGACAACGAACAATTCTGGAGATTAGTAAAAACGCGACGAAAACAATCAAACAGTAGAGCGGGCGCTGAACTGAATTGAACGGTGTTATTTATAGGGATCAACATGGCGTAACAGAGCAATCGCAGACATATTTTGAAGTGTTATATACTCCAAACGATAATCCAAAATATGATATCGAATGGAAAAATATATAGATACTAAAGTAAATACGATTTTATCCGATTTAAAACACACTACTTCATGTACACAAGTAAATGATATAGAGGTTCCTTTTGCGGATGTCAATACTTTCATGTAAACGTCGTAAAGCGTGTAGTATTGATAATGTATATTATGAGCACTTTATATATGGTAGCGACATTATAGTCGACGTACTGGCTAACGATTATACAGGCATGCTAAAATAGTCATTTACTCTATTGTCCATGAAGAATGGCATTATAATAACGCTTCATAAAGGTGGAAGAAAGCATAAAGATGATCCTAATACTTATAGGGCAATAACGTTATCCCAAACCATACTAAAAATATACGAAGTGATTTTACTAAGTCGCTCGAAGTCGGAAACTTGTCAAAAATAAGCTGTCAACAGGGAGGTTTTCAAGAGCAACTGGGAACTTTCTCTTTGAAAGAATGACTATATATATAAAGAATATAATAGCAAAATGTTTGCCTGTTTCTTAGATTCTAGACAAGCTTTTGATATTTTATGGCATGACACTCTTTTTTATAAGCTTCATGAAATGTACTTGTAAATCCTTTTGTGTTTGTGATGTCTTATTTGGCCTTTTATTCATCTTTAAATTTGTTCTTCGTTTCTGTGTGTGTTTGTGGTTGACTGTCGGCCTTGAATGCTGCTTGTCCTGTTCGATGTTTGTATCTATATTTAGATACTATTTTTTTTTATCTTCTGTTGATATATATTGCAACATGAAGAGTTGCGTACAGAATCAAAGTTGTATCTCTAAATGGTTTATTGTCTTGCAGGGTAATAGGCAAGGTGGTAAAAGCTCACCCTTGTTGTATTTGGTCAAATTAAAAAGCTGGAACAAAGCGGTTATGGGCTATTTTTAACCTAAACGCTGGTTCACCTACATTATCTGACGACATGGTGTCAGTTTCATTTTCTAAATGCGGTCTTGATAACATGCTTAGCATATGTAACAGATATGCCATGAAATGGCGAACCGAATATAATTCAGCTAAATGCGCCGTTACAGACTTCAATGAATTAAATTAAAAAGAGAGAGAGTGGGTTCTTGGTTTGGGAAGGAGCCGATCTACAGTCCCGTACCGATTGGCATTTTGACATTTCCCTAGCTTTGATCTAAATGTAACAAAAAAATTGCACATCGTCATGCACATATTATTTGTATGTGTATATTGAGCAAAAAAGTGTGCCTGTCTATAATTTCAAAATATCTAGGTATCCTGAAATCCTTGGAGAAACATTAAAAAATTAAACAGGGTTGTTTTATCAAATGTACATGTATGTTGGTATGTTTTTATAAACAAATAAAGAAAAAATCCATTGCCTTCTGTGTTTCTATTGTCGAACGTTTACGACAATAAAATAATTATATTGAACCACGTTTCAACTTATATACAATCTTTCCAAACATTGTCGTGTAGATTCATTTCAGGTATATTCTATTCTATTATATAATACAGACTATAATATCTGTTATAGTCAACGGTTATTGGATGACACAAAATTAGCGTTTTGAACTTAGGGAGTAAATTTCACGGTGCAGTGTTCGTAGATCTACACCGTCATCTTGGATTCACATCGAGGTACTGCTTTAGCTTATGTTAACAATTTAAATTCATTGAAATCATACTCGCATGATCTATCAATTCTTTTTGTCATATTCCTGTTGCTCGTGATTTTATCTTCGATTAGGTTGTATTCGTTTTATTGTAATCATACAGTATATACGTTGTTGGTCGATGTAACTATAGTCTCCTATTTCACCTTACTAGGTCGGCCATTTTGATTGAACAATTTTTCTTTCAATTAACGTAAGCTTTATTTCGTCTCTTTATTTGTTTCTATTATGTGCGATTCCTTTGCTAATTGATATAACTATAAATAAATAACAACGTTCTCGTATATTATTTAATCAATATTCCCGAAATGTGGGGTTTCCCACGCGATTAGTTTTGCCCTAAATATGCTGCGTGGTTTATGAATGACGTCATGCCAGGGAGTAGGTAAACGTTGATTAATATTACTCTCATATTGCGTGGTTTATGTGTGGCGTCGACTTTGACGAATTTAAACAGAGTCTAAATGTTGATAACTTCGTTTTTTGCTTTGTTTGTTTTTTAAAGCGTTCGTTTTTAGCGAGGTTTTGGGCGAAACTACTCCACCTGCGACCCTCAGTTCCAAAGTGGAATGTCCCTTTACTTCACTGCAGAGCCTGTCGCAGGTTTAAAGTGTAATAATACAACTATTATCTACCAGCAACATTTTGTGTACTGGCTACAGCCTATACAGCATTTATTTTCTGGGTCAGTAGTTGATAGAACAATAAGTGGTATTTGAGTGTGTTTCAAGAATAATGCGGTTTGGTACATTCCACTAGCGGATACCGGTGGTGGGCACCTGGTGCGCGCCCCCTAAAAAATCCGGATCATACATGTATGTCCATGTTACTGTAGATCAAATATCAAAGGATGTATGTCCATGTTACTGTAGATAAAATATCAAACAATTACGATGCACGCCCTCAGTGTAAAAAATGATCTTGCTCGCTTCGCTCGCTCGCTTTATGGCTAATGAGTGGTTTAATTAACACACTGTTAAATCCTTTTGTTTGAGAACGCCCCTTTTTTATTCATACATGTATGTCCATGTTACTGCAGATAAAATATCAAGCAATTTCGGTGCACGCCCTCAGTAAAAAATAAATAATAAAAAAAAAAAAAAAAATGTTCTCTCTCGCTTCGCTCGCTCAACGCATAATGGCTAATGAGTTGTTTAATTAACACATTGTTAAATCCTTTTGTTTGAAAACGGACTGTTTTACCCTAGCAATGCACTATCGCATCCGTTTTATAAGACGTTCCCGAAAATTTACCAAAATCTTACGCCACTAAGCTGAAATCCTGGATTCGCCCCTGCATTCTAACTGAAACTGTTTACGGCATAGCTTAATAAATAAATAATTTTATAATGATAGTGGGCTAATAACAATGATGAATATATACATATATATAATAATAATCGTAATAATTATAAATATATAACAATAAAAAAAAAAAAAAAAAAAAAAAAATAAAAAAAAAAATAAAAAATAAAAAATAATAATAATAATTAAATAAATAAACAAAAATTAATCCAGTACGTTGGTATTAATATTTCGAATAGAATTTCATTTTCTCAGTTTATACAATGAACGTTGATTTTGTTTTCATATTCACACTGGATAATACGTCGTGGAAAGCGAGCAAGTTCGATGGTGCGAGCCAGCTCTGCCGGGAAAAGTCAGCGGTTGCATGTACTGTCTCCCTGTGTAAAGACATATCGTTCAGCAAGTCAGTTATGTCACAGATCGTTAGGTGGCTCGTTCGATTGCAGAAGAGGCCGAACAGGCAGTACAAAGATGTTAGGCAGCTAGAGGAACAGATGTTACAGATACCTACGGAAACAGGACTCGTTTTTATACACTTTATTATGGGTTCAAAGTCAGTGGGTTAGTCAGTTGGGACATATATAATACTAATAATATCATAAAAAAAAAAACAAAAAAAAAACAAAAAAAAAAAAAAAAACCCATAAATAACTGGCTAGATATGTGTTGTTGTTTTTTATGGTATAATTTTTTACACCACTTCCTGCTGTTGTATAATGCAAACCTCTCCAAATATCATATTTTACACTAGGAGTCTGCAAATGCAAACTGCATTTTCATTGGAGATGTGGGTAAGTGATGTATGGCTGTAGATTGTTTCACACCTTTCCTTTTTGTTACACATTGTTACTGCAAACAGTTCACACTAGAAAGTTTAAAAACTAGGAAGTTTAAAATGGTCTCCAAGTAATCATTATCCTGTTTGTAATCAGCGTTGTTTAAGATTCTGCTGCTATTATTTAACTCCAAGGCTGTTCGTGTAATTGTGTTTTATGATGCTAACCATGTAATTGGAGTGTTTAGGTAATATGTTTTCTTACTGCTGATAAGTACGTCTCACCAGTTGTTCATTTCACCTAATTTTACCTTGCTGCTGTTGGCTGTAAGTTGTTGGTCTGCCAATGGAGGCAATGAATATTCATGACCCAGAGCGGTAGATGACGTCATACCTTCCGAGCGTGCGTCTAAGATGGTGCGGAAGTATTGTGTCGGATATGGCATTATTTTAATTTGAATTAATACTGTTTAACAGTTAAAAATTATTCATGCCTCAATTGTACTTGCCGTTCTTCTAAATTAACTGTTTATAAAACATTCCATGCTTATCGTCTAGCGATCAACTTGACATTTATTCAGTTTGAGTACAATAATGTTTTCATTACAGTGGCTGTTGTTTTATACTGACGCTGTTGCTGATGCTGCCTAATCTTAATTGGATCTCTATCACATCTTTCAAGGCTTATTTTGTTTCAATCTTTAGGACATTTTGCCTTATTTTTCAGTTCGTGTAACCATCAAGTTGACTTAACACCAGTCAAAATTTTCTATGTCGGTATCGGATGCAATGTGTGGAACAGGTCATATTGTCCTCCAGTGTTGGTATTGTATGTAAAGTTCCACTTTTTACTTGTTACTCATAGCAGCTTTGTGAATTTCGAAACTTTGTCGTGTAGAGTTTGGAAATATATCCCTACAATGTTTAATACATTCATATTTAATGCATCGACAGTGCCTTATCAGTGCTTCATCAGTGGTGGACATATTCAAGACATGGTAAATGGTTGCATACTTATCATAATGCCTCATTTTAAGGCTATTCCATTTGATCATTGGTTTATTGTTGGGCCAATCCATTGGATCGATGAGGTTTCAACTATCCTGTACCAGGTTGATTTTTTATTTATCCTGCACTAGGTATTTTTGCCAGGGGTTCATTGAAATTTAGTTATCTGTCTTTTCGGCTTGTCCCTAGTCAATACACCGCACTTTAAACCAGTTATGTGCATGGTCACTAAATTATAAAACCACTTCTGTGCTGTGTCTATTCAAAATAACAACTTCTCTGCAGGGTTCCACAATGCAGTTTGTGCGTGTGTGTGTGTGTAGCTCTGGGGTTTTTAGTCAATAGTCATAGCCAAAGTTATATAAACAACATGGCGTCTAAAAGGTATATGCACAATAGATCCTGGGCAGGTTGCAAATTGTACTATAATAACACATTTCCTCCAAGTCACCAACTTCATCTTAGGTTGTCATACAAGAAGATGATAAATGAGACAAATGTCATTCCAATTGTCAGCATCACGATGACATCTTTATGTATTAGTTACAGGGAGTTTACACAGTTGTGTGGCTAACCTTTTTAATGCGGGCTAGTTTACTTGAAAAGGATACATTTTCTTCGTGTATTGTTGTCGGAGTGTTAGATGGTTTAGCCTTTAGATAGTTGTAGTTCATGTACCGATTGATTGACTTACTGTTCATCAATTACTTCGGCGCTTGATGATGATGATTGTTTACACAAGTCTAAAATCGATCGTAGGTCAAAGGTAAAAATGCAGTTAAAGTCATGTTTACAATAGCAATAAACTTGAGTTCTAAGTCTGCAACTGAGTATCATGTATATGTTACACTTCATATTATTTACCGCTTAAGATCGATATTCCTGATGCTAATTTAGGCACGATTAACAGTCAGTTTGTTTTTCGAGACACATTACAGTTAAATCATCCTCCAACCTTTACATACTTGATAATTTACTGACATTTATTTATTTTGCCAATGTCTGATGCATCAACTCATGTGGTCGTGGAGAAATGATTGAGGGAAATACCCATTAACGGTTTTTAGATGTGGTCGTTGTTTGTTCTTAAATACTTCCTCGGCTTTCATGGCGTTATCTACCAATCCTTTAGAAAGGACAAGGGCCAGAAAGCGGTTACACAGTTACGCTGCTAAGGCGATAATAGATATTGGGGGCCTTTCTTTTCTACACCCAGACATTCAGGCTGATGATACCTGTCTTGAACAGGATGGTGTACATAATTAACTGTGGGGAACACTTTGTTTCTTCAACCAGTTAGCATACCCAAACGTTCCGGCTGATGATACCTTTCTTGAACAGGATGGTGTTCATTTATTAAATGTGGGAAAGAACTTGTTTCTTACCCAGTTAGCGGCTGGATTTTAATGTTTCATTTAAAGTAGGCAGTGATGAGAAAATAGATATTTTTTGGCACCGTTTCTGTTTTGGGCGTGGCATTCGGATATTTTGTTTTTGATACACACTCTTCGCTGCTGCCAAAAAATGTTTCCCCTATTTTTGGCGGTCGATGGGCGCCTGGACACTCTACTCTATGACTTGGAGTGTCCGGGCGCCCATCCATATGGCGGGCAGCGAAGGTGTGAAAGGAAGGACATATAAGTTTCAGTTTAAATTTATTCAGCTCCTGTATACCCAGAGACTGAATTGTAATCTAAACATAAATTATATACAAATTTGCTGTCCGTACGAATTGATAAAAAACATTTGAATTGATTGAATTCGGTGCACTTGTAATTATGCTTGAATATCAACCGTGCTTTCAACACTTGCTTAAATGCTTATCAGAAAAGTTGCTTTCATAATGAACATTTAATTTGGTGCACATGTATTTATGTCCTTAATAGTGTAATATTCATCTGCTTTATTGCTTAATGCTTTCTACTGTAAGGGCTTGCCATAATGGTCTTTTGTGCTTACCGGCAGCCCAATTGTTAAACCCCATGCTTGGGGCTTGTTTTTCAATCCATGCCACGCCCAATATTTGCCAAATCTATTAAAATTTAAAAAATATTTTGATGTGTTGTTATTACAGTGCTCTCCAATAACCACTGCAAAATCGAGATACACAAAAGGAGTTCAGTCTTGTTGTTTACACAACTTGAAGCGTTTTAAGTATCTTTTAGCATCATTTTAACATCTTTCTGTGATGTCTCCAGGTTCTGTGTGTGCGCGTGTGTGTGTGTGTGCATGTGCGCGTGCGTGTGTGCGTGTGCGTCGGGGAAGGTGGGGGGGGGGGGGGGTTCTTGCTTTGAGAGGAAGGTGGTAAATCTACAGTACTCGACAGATTGGCGTTTTGAAATTTCCCTAGCCTTGATCTAAATTAATAAATAACACATTACCATTTACATATGATTTGTCAGTAAATATTGAGCCTAAAAGGGTGCCTGGCTATAATTTCCAAATACGTAAAACAAAAAGCTGTCAATGTTACTGCGCCATAGTCATAGTCACTGCTGCCACCGCCACCTTCATTGTTTCACTGTAGCACTCGGTGACGGAAATGTGACAACTTTTTATTAAGGTGAGATAAAAAAAACAGAGAAACCCCTAGAGTGGGGTCATTTTGAAATACCACCGATCTTGTAACAATGGTCTGTATGCAAGATTCAACCATGATGATAGTGGCAAGGTAGATTCTGATTAAAATATATTTTTACATTCACTTGAAACTTTGAGTTGAAAAAAAAAAGCAACTAATTTGGATAAAGGTCATTTTCCGGCGCTAAATGGTTTTCCATGGTGTGAAAATACACTGACAATATTTATCTTTTGCACACTTCTTTATCATTATCTATCTCCAAAGGCACTTTATTGTTGCTACAATAACATGGGAAAATAATAATAATTATAAATAGTCTGTAAGGATCTTACATAAGTGCAAGTTTAATATTAAATCTATTAAACAAGTAGGATACAATTATGATGCCTGGCTGTGCCGAGTATCTTCAATTTAATCCAATGAATATAATAAATTCAATATTTAATAAGCATGAATGTGAAATTCTATTTATCACATAACTCCAAATAAAACACATTTTTCATTGAAGTTCACTTGTAGCCTCCTATATATAACGCAGTCATATGCTGACATCGTGTGTTTGTATTACGACGTCATATGACTCGGTCTTCTCCGTACGCCACCGCACAACCTTCGTATGCTGACATCGTATGTTTGTATGATGACGTCACATGACTCGTTCTTTTCCCTACGCTACCGCATAACCTCCGTATGCTGACATCGTATGTTTGTATGACGACGTCACATGACTCGTTCTTTTCCCTACGCTACCGCATAACCTTCGTATGCTGACATCGTATGTTTGTATGACGACGTCACATGACTCGGTATTCCATAGGCCACCGCACAACCTCGTTGATTCTGTAATCCGGTATTTTAAATCGACGAGGCAATTCCGATACACAACAAGCTGAACAAAAAAGGCTGGCAGATGATTCGGCCTTCATAATTATGCTAATTTATTTCACTAAGGTAATATGATAATTTATTACACTCCCACACAGCAAGATATGTGATAAATGATGTAAATATAATACTTGATTCGCAAATCTTTGGCATTTTTGTGGTTCTGAGTGCCAATAGTGAATGGTTCAATTATCTTAGAGTATACAATTTAAGGCGCTTTGTGATTTGTCATTAACTACGCGCTTCATGGAATCTGCCATTTACTACCAGCATTCCACACCGCTTAAACGCCAAAATATTGCGAATACATTCTTAATTGTGGACCAACACAATTAATGCTAAAAACTCAAATTTATAAAAAAAAAATCAGTTAAATATGATACCTGGAGCAAGCTGGACACCAGCCGAGGAATCACGAAGCCTTCTCCCCAAAGTGACGTTGTCTATCATAGCTTTATAGGCCGGATCGGATTTTAATATTTCATCCGCAGAACTTGACAAAATACACTCTGATGTTGTATTTTGCTCTGTAAAACAAAAGGAATTCAGTTTAAATAGTGCAATATTAGATCAAAAATAAAACAACAAGAAGACGTAGTCACTGATGCACAGCGCCACCAATGTCACGCAATTAATAGTAATTACTGTAATATAATAGTAATGAATAGATAAAGAGTAATTACTGAAATATAGTAGTAATAAAGAGTAATTACAGTAATATAATAGTAATAAAGAGTAATTACAATAGTATAGTAATAATAAACAGATAAAGAGTAATTACAGTAGTATAGTAGTAATAAGCAGATAAAGAGTAATTACAGTAGTAAAGTAATAATAAACAGATAAAGAGTAATTACAGTAGTATAGTAGTAATAAACAGATAAAGAGTAATTACAGTAGTATAGTAATAATAAACAGATAAAGAGTAATTACAGTAGTATAGTAGTAATAAACAGATAAAGAGTAATTACAGTAGTATAGTAGTAATAAACAGATAAAGAGTAATTACAGTAGTATAGTAAAAATAAACAGATAAAGAGTAATTACAGTAGTATAGTAGTAATAAACAGATAAAGAGTAATTATAGTAGTAGTATATCAATATATCACTGCTTTATTACACCACTCCCACAGCACAAGTTATGTGATAAAATAAAATACTTACTGCACCCAAGTTTACACGGTTTCTCCTGGTCGTCTTTGGTTTCGGATTCTCCCGTTGCAAAACATTCCAACCAGTTAAAACTTTCACACAATGAGCCGGCACATTGCTACAACAAACAAGAGATCATGTCACACAATGATCCGGCACATTCCTACAACAAACAAGAGATCCTGTCACACAATGAGCCGGCACATTCCTACAACAAACAGGAGACTGATCATATCACAAAATGAGCTGGCACATTCCTACAACAAACAAGAGATCATGTCACACAATGATCCGGCACATTCCTACAACAAACAAGAGATCCTGTCACACAATGAGCCGGCACATTCCTACAACAAACAGGAGACTGATCATATCACAAAATGAGCCGGCACATTCCTACAACAAACAAGAGATCATGTCACACAATGATCCGGCACATTCCTACAACAAACAAGAGATCCTGTCACACAATGAGCCGGCACATTCCTACAACAAACAGGAGACTGATCATATCACAAAATGAGCCGGCACATTCCTACAACAAACAGGAGACTGATCATATCACACAATGATCCGGCACATTCCTACAACAAACAAGAGATCCTGTCACAAAATGAGCCGGCACATTCCTACAACAAACAAGAGATCCTGTCACAAAATGAGCCGGCACATTCCTACAGATCATGTCAGACGATGAGCAGGCACATTCTTACAGCAAATAAGAGATCATGTCACACATTGTTCCGAAACATTCCTGCAACAAACAAGATATCATGTCAGACAATGTGCCTGCACATTCCTAAAAAACCAGAGGATCATGTCACAAAACGAGCCGGCAAATTTCTACAACAAACAAGAGATCCTGTCACACAATTTACAGACAGATTCTTACAATAAACAAGAGATCCTGTCACACAATGAGGCGGCACATTCCCACAACAAAGAAGATATTGTGTTGCAAATTTCTGCAACAAACAAGAGACCATGTCACACAATATGCTGGCACATCCCTACAACAAACAAGGGATCCCCGTTTACAATGTACCGGCACAATCCGGCAACAAACAAAAGGATGCTGTCACACAATGTTCCAGCACGTTCTTACAACAAACAAGAGGTCATGTCACACTGTGAGCTGGCTCATTCCTGCAACAAACAAGGGATCATGTCACACAATGAACCTGCACATTCCTACAACAAACAAGATATCGTGTCACACAATGAACCTGCACAATCCTACAACAAACAAGAGATCGTGTCACACAATGAGCCGTGCTAGCACATTCCTGCAAAAAACAAGGGATCATGTCAACAATGTGCCTGCAAATTCCTAAAAAAACAGAGGATCATGTCACAAAACGAGCCGGCAAATTCCTACAACAAACAAGAGGTCCTGTCACACAATTTACAGACATGTTCTTACAATAAACAAGAGATCATGTCACACAATGAGCCGGCACATTTCTGCAACTAATAAGAGCTCATGTCACACAATGAGATGGCACATTCCTACATCAAACAAGAGGTCAAGTCACACAATGATTCGGCACATACCCTCAACAAACAAGAGATCATGTTGCACAATGAGCCAGCACATGCCTACAACAAACACAAGAGATCATGTGACACAATGTACCGACACATTCCTGCAATAAACAAGAGATCATGTCACACAATGAGCCGGCACATTCCTACAAGAAACAAGCGGTCATGTCACACAATGAACCGGTACTTTCCTGCAAAACACAAAAGATCATGTCTCACAATATGTCAGAATATTCCTAAAATAAACAAGAGATCATGTCACACAACAAGCCGGAACATTCCTACAACAATCAAGGGATCCTGTCACACAATGTACCGGCACATTCCTGCAACAAACGAAAGATCCTGCCAAACAATGTGGCGGCACATTCCTACTAAAACAAAGGATCATGTCACAAAACGAGCCGGCACATTCCTACAACAAACAAGAGATCCTGTCACACAATTTACAGACAGATTCTTACAATAAACAAGAGATCCTGTCACACAATGAGCCTGCACATTTCTGCAACAAACAAGAGATCATGTCACATAATGTACCGGCACATTCCTACAACAAACAAGAGATCGTGTCACACAATGAGCCTGCGCATTCTTACAATAAACAAGAGATCATGTCACACATTGTTCCGAAACATTCCTACAACAGACAAGAGACCATGTCAAACGGTGAGCAGGCACATTCCTCCAACAAACAAGAGATCATGTCACACAATGTGCAGGCACATTCTTACAACATATAAGATGTCATGTCACGCAATGAGCCAGCACATTTCTACAACAAACAAGTGATCGTGTCACACAATGAGCCGTGCTAGCTGATTCCTGCAACAAACAAGCGATCATGTCACACAATGAGGCGGCACATTCCCACAACAAAGAAGATATTGTGTTGCAAATTTCTGAAACAAACAAGAGACCATGTCACACAATATGCTGGCACATCCCAACAACAAACAAGGGATCTCCTTATACAATGTACCGGCACAATCCGGCAACAAACAAAAGGATCCTGTCACACAATGTTCCAGCACGTTCTTACAACAAACAAGAGGTCATGTCACACTGTGAGCTGGCTCATTCCTGCAACAAACAAGGGATCATGTCACACAATGAACCTGCACATTCCTACAACAAACAAGATATCGTGTCACACAATGAACCTGCACAATCCTACAACAAACAAGAGATCGTGTCACACAATGAGCCGTGCTAGCACATTCCTGCAACAAACAAGGGATCATGTCAAACAATGTGCCTGCAAATTCCTAAAAAAACAGAGGTACATGTCACAAAACGAGCCGGCAAATTCCTACAACAAACAAGAGTTCCTGTCACACAATTTACAGACAGGTTCTTACAATAAACAAGAGATCATGTCACACAATGAGCCGGCACATTTCTGCAACTAATAAGAGCTCATGTCACACAATGAGATGGCACATTCCTACATCAAACAAGAGGTCAAGTCACACAATGATTCGGCACATACCCTCAACAAACAAGAGATCATGTTGCACAATGAGCCAGCACATGCCTACAACAAACACAAGAGATCATGTGACACAATGTACCGACACATTCCTGCAACAAACAAGAGATCATGTCACACAATGAGCCGGCACATTCCTACAAGAAACAAGCGGTCATGTCACACAATGAACCGGCACTTTCCTGCAAAACACAAAAGATCATGTCTCACAATATGTCAGATTATTCCTAAAATAAACAAAAGATCATGTCACACAACAAGCCGGAACATTCCTACAACAATCAAGGGATCCTGTCACACAATGTACCGGCACATTCCTGCAACAAACGAAAGATCCTGCCAAACAATGTGGCGGCACATTCCTACTAAAACAAAGGATCATGTCACAAAACGAGCCGGCACATTCCTACAACAAACAAGAGATCCTGTCACACAATGAGCCTGCACAATCCTACAACATACAAGGGATTGTGTTTCACATTTCTGCAACAAACAAGAGAACATGTCACACAATCAGCCTGCACATTTCTACAACCAACAAAAGATCATGTCACACAGTGAGCCGCACTTTACTACAGCAAACAAGATCATGAGCATCCAAATCCCACAGGGAGCTCGACTTATAAGCCAGGAAGTGTTGATTCTTACGGATGTCGGGAGGTGTACAATGCTGGTTCTATCCAGGAAAAACGGGATGGTCTGCCTCCACCACTAGAAATCGAACGTCATATATAACCTTACATGTGTTAAAAATGACGTAAAAACATCATACAAACAAACAAACAAACAAATCAGGAGCATACATGTGAAATTCGAGTAAAATTGAATGAGCAGCGTCTGCTGCTGACGGACAACTACCGCCTATACCGACACCGCCAGACGAAATGTTTATTAAGTTATCTACTCATTGCTTGAAGGGTGGAGGTCACATCCGCAATTCCAATGTCACTTTGCAATGTAGTGCCCAAGATACAACTATAATCAACGTTTGAAAAGTGTAGTGCAAACAGTTTCTGGGATAGTTACCTAAACGCAAAAGTTGAATGCAGACGCTGTCTCATGCAAGAAAAGCAACACATCTTTCTTTCAAAAAGACGGTAGTCTATTTACAAGCACAATTTTAAAAATTTGGATGATAAAGGGTTTCCGCCGAGTCTGACTTACCCCGTCTTTACAAGTAAATCCATAGTTGTTACAAAATGAGCCATCTCGTGTTTTATTTGATGCCGGGCAGACAGCACTGGTACCAGTACGAAGAGTTAAAGAACATTTATGTATATACTGAAATGTTTGCCCGTCAATAAATTCAGAAACTCGGGGTCTTCCACGGAGCTTTTAAGGGCATATTACCCCCAATCCCTTAATGCTAAAATCTACTTTCCCATTACCACTTAAATGAACCCTATCGGTCGATCTCTCTGCCCTGTCCCTATAAAACACTTATAACCTGCAAATTGTATTATACCTGTCTATAAATAGCTCATTGTATGCTGTACTTTCTTGAAAGTCCTGTCATTTACGGTTGAAATATACTAAATTGCATGTAAACAAATCCTGATTCCTAAAAATATTGATTACACAAAGGATAACTTCATTCCAGACCCACCTCATGCTAATCAAATTTTATTTCGGCTATCCCTCCACTTATTTCTGTGGAAGACCCTAAAACTTTATACATGAGTCTCTATAGGAGCTTGTGAAATGTTATGTGTGAGTACTCCTCTACTGTGTTCAACTTTTTTCAGTACTGACTGTGAGGCATTCTTTTAGGTGCTTTTAGGAAGTCCTACTATTTTGAAAATTGGGACATAAAGTGAAATTCATTTCAAAATAAATACCGTTAATTTCATTTTCGTTTTTACACGTTTTGACATTGCCTTTAAGATTTTACAATTAACAGTTTTGGTGTGTTTTTTATAAGTCGATTGTTTTTCAGAAACAAATCTGCTTAGATTGTTATGTAAAATATGACTACGGATAAAATTTAACCAACATTCTGAGTGTAGCAATACATTTTAGCTTTAGGTTTTTCATTTTAGAATCTTTCAAATGGTCAGATCTTCTTTCTTTTTATCATCTGATTTTGATAATTCTTTCACTTTTACCAAATTTTCGAGAACTCCTTTAATAAAACTTATTTGCAAAGTGTCAACATTCATCTTAAGACAGTTGAACACATGTGAGCGTCTATAATGGCCGGGAATATTTTCAACATTTGGTGTAGGTGTCTGCATTCCAGAATGGGAAATGGTGGTAAATTTGAAAATGTGAAATGGTGGTAGAGAAACATCTAAAGGTGAGCCGAACATGGTAGACACCTACGAGTATGCTGTTTTAAACTCTGACAATTTTTTAAAAGGATATTTGCAGAATTGACTAGCAGCACAGTCTTGCTCGTATCTGCATATTTTAGCAGGACTAATTGCGACAAAAGTACATTCTTCAGTACAGCATGGACCTTCAGTAGGGCTGAAAAAATAGTACAGAATAATTACAGGTAAATTTAATGTTTTTAAGATGGTCCTTCTGCTGGAATGTCTGGAAAGAATCGTTTTGATCAAATATGACGTGTTTGTACAGCATGGGTTAATTGCCTTCAAGTGGAATTGTTTCTCTTATGACACTTTTAAAATGCTTTAAAGGGACTGGAGGCGATCTAGAAGAGTAATTGGTGACAATACAAATACAGGAGAAAACTCTCACAATGTGCTTCAGTTTCATATGAAAGGTGTACATGCATTAAATAAGCTGCATATTAAGTTTGATTAAATTATTAATGAACATTTTGGATTGGAAAATATAACGTCCATGTGTATTTGTGTTGTTAAATCACCAAAACTAATTCAAATGGGGTTCATATTGCTAACATGCGTACATATTATTAAAGTGTCGATTCTTACGGATGGCGGGAGGTGTACAGTACTGGTTCTACCCAGGAAAAGTGGATGGTCTGCCTACACCACAAAAAATCGACCGTCATATATAACCTTACATGTGTTGAAAATGACGTAAAACACCATACAAACAAACAAACAAATTAAATAAAAGTGTAGTGAAAGCATCATATGAATTAATATTAATGATTAATGTACCAAAGACTGGCCGCGGCGTCGAGTTTTCCAGACCAAACTGTTTCATTAACAATAATTAAATTGATTCTTTATGGGGCCTAGTTTAGTGCGAATGTACACTGATAATGCAACTGAAACACACTTTGACGGTTTTATTCATATTTGGATTGGCACCCATTATTCTTTCAGATGGCCTCCAGCCCCTTTAAAAATTAAATCAAGCTAAAATAACATGTTATTGAAAATGTAATTATTACATTGAAACAGCTTAACAGAGGTAATTAATATAATTATCACATAATTTACTGCCTGTGAATGTAATAAAACAATTTTATGATAATTATAATATTTTTAATTTAAAATCTCTCAATACAAACTGTGGATCCCTGGAGCGGGACAATTTTCATTGATCTTTGCACTGATTCAATTCAATTCATTTGCATAATGAGGCCACCAGCTCATACAATGTGACGTCCTAAGGTCAGTTGGATGTAACAAAGACAGGTCTTATATTTTACTTATTAGATGACACTGAAATAGGAATAACATTGTATGTATGCTTTGCCTTTTTAGTTTGTCATAGCAAATAACTCTACTGGCTATTACACTTAAGTGAAAAAGAAATCGCAATCCATGGTTTGTCTAAACAAGAGCACCGCCAACGGTGCAGATGCCTGACTTTGGTGAAATTACAATTGATAAACAAGGTTTCCATCAATAACATAAAGTTTTAACCAAGATTTCTAAGTATAAAAGGGGCCATAATTTTGTTATAATAAAAACATGGGCTATATAAGATGCTAAATACATGTGTGAAGTTTCAACCCATCATGCAAAGTACTTTTGGAGATGTAAGCTTACAAACACACATTAATCAAATTTTCAAAGAATGAAAGAGGCTATCATTTTGTTAAAATATAAGCAAGAGTTATATAACCTGGCTCTGTGGTGTTGTCTAATGATGATGAATGCATGTGTGAAGTTTTAATCCATTATGTAAAGTACTTTGCGAGATACAAATTTACATACAAACGTTAACCAAGTTTCTTAAATACAAAAGGAACCATAATTTTGTCAAAATAAAAGCAAGAGTTATACCACCTGACTCTGTGGTGTGAACTTAGGATGCTGAATACATGTGTGAAGTTTCAATCCAGTACGTAAAGTGGTTCGGGAGATACAAGCTTACATACAATCTTTAACCAGGGCACGCAGACGACAACAACGACAAGATCAAGTGATGACATTAGCTCTTTTTTTCCTTCGGAAAAGTCGAACTAAAAATGATCCATTACATGGTCCCGCCTTAATTCCATTAAGCGATGGGAAAGCTTTTAGCAGGATTTTATAACAGATATTTCGACAATAAGTAATAGATAGAGTCTGGTCTCAGCGAGTTGTAGCCCATCGAGGTGTTTAAATAGTCAACGAGATGAGACAGACTCTTACTTTTTTGTAGCATGGAGTACTTAGTAACACTGTGACGTCATAGTGACTGTACTCTAAATTCCAATATCTGGTATTGTAGTATCCAGTTGTAGTACGGTATAGCCACGCCCCTTTAGGTACCCTAAATTAAACGATTTAATTGCTCTGCATTTATCAAAGGAAATGTCACCGACCATGCTACAAAACACTTTTTACTGGAAAAAGGCGATAACCTGTTTAAAATTACCTTTTAAATGTTTTAATTTTACAATATCAAACTTTTTTAAGCCAAAACAAATGTTTTATTTCATACCCCAGCCAAGCCCGTTTTCGCTTCTTGGAAAAGTGGTTGGATCGGGTATGAAAATTAATACTGGTTAGTAGCTAGGAACAAAAAAACCATGTTTTAGAACCCAATCTAGACACGCCGGACAAAAACACCAAACTTTCCTCAAATGTGTGTTTTATATTTCTCAATATCTTTAAAAGGGTCCCCAAAGGTTCGTGAATCCCTAAATGTATCTTTTTGGGTAAAAAAAATGGAAAAATGACAAAAACTGCTGATTTCTGGAATAATTCAATAAACATATATTTTAAATGTTTATTCATTGTTTTATTTACCTATTTAAGTGTAATGATATATTCCTATGATATAATAAATAAATAAAGGGATAAATATGGGCCTTTTGGCAAAATATATGGAAAAAAACGAAAAAAAACACTAAAACTGCTAATTTCTGGAATAGCTCAATAAAAAAATATTTCTTTAGCGTTTCTTTTACCATATTAGGTATATTGCTATTTTATACATTTCATCTTATTTTTCAAAAGGGACTGATGATCCGTGGAATTTATTTAAATCTGGCCAAATGAAAGCCCGATCTTCGTAATGAGGCAAAATACAGCGTTTTTAACTAAATGAAGGGCCGTAACTGCAGTGTTAGTAACCGAATTTGACTGGTTTTAAAGCCTGTCTGAGCTTATATTGATATTTACAATCTCTGTAAGTTTGGTAAATATCAAATTATAAATGAAGGTGGTAGAGTGTTCACAAGGCAGAATATAGCTTTTTTCAGAAAAAAATCCTTCAAGCCGTTTCAGCCTGAGAATATGTCATATTTAGCCTTTTCCTATATAAACTTTGGATCGCCACGGCGGCCATTTTGATGATTGGAAGAAAACAAACAAACAAAAATAATAGACGCCAACCACTGTGATAAAGTTTCAACAAAATCCTTCAAAAGGTTTCAGAGAAGATGTCATATTTAACCTTTACCAATATAACTCTATGTAAACTTTGTGTCACCATGTCGACCATTTTGATTATTCGACGAAAACGAAATACACAAATTTGATAGTGAAAAACTCAAGGAACATGTATATGATATTTCATTAGAATGGAATAAGAGGTTTCGTCGGAGATGTTGTTTAGAATTTCCTTAAATTTGACCTAGTTTTAGCAATGGTGGCCATCTTGGACAACTGGCGGCTGCGAAAAAAACAAATCTGAGGCGCACTATTCCAACGATCATTTCGATAAAGCTTCAACAAAATCCTTCAAGAGGTTTCAGAGAAGATGTCATTTTTATCCTTTTCTCTATATAACTCCATGTAAATTTTGGGTCGTCGTGCGGCCATTTTGATTATTCGACGATAACAAAAAACACAAATTGATAGAAGCCAACCCAAGATCACGTATATGATATTTCACTGAATGGATTAAGTAGTTTCGGAGGAGATGTCGTTTGAAATATTTTTGAAATTTGACCTAATGTTAGCCATGGCGGCCATCATGGATGACTGACGGCCGCGAAAAACACTATCTGAGGAAGACTATCCCTTAGATCATTGTGATTAAGTTTCATTCAAATTCCGTTCAAGCGAGTTTAGAGAAGATAACATTTTGTAGCCTTTTCCTTATTACTCTACGTGATTTACAAACTTCCTAAGATTCTTTTCATGATACCTTTCATACTATCTTTGTTATACTTGTTTATAGGTTTATCAAAATCGGTTATGACCCTATCATTTGTGCAACGCACTGCATGCTTGGTGTGGACCATTACCAGTTCGCCTACTATGCTTTCCTCTTTGATTGTGCGATGACCGGAGCATGCTGGAGTGACCCTATGATGAAGTCTACATAAAGCCCTAAGAGGAGCGTGTCGTTGTATCTTGGTCGGCAGTTAGTGTCTTGGTCGTGCACTCATTGGTTGTATCTCTGGCTGCGCTGCTTCTGCCTAGTCATTGAGGTACCTCGTGTTGTGGTTCTAGGACTTTGTGGTTTGTGTTTTTATTTGCATGTGTTGCACGAGCATCTGGTGTGTTTACGTTAGTATAGGACCTTGAATGCTGCGTTGTTGGTTAGAGAGTAGATTCATGCGGGAGTTGCATTATTGTACACTGTCCCCTTGCAGGTGGTGATAAGTATTGATTGTAGGTTTTGAGCTCAGGTCGACTTATGCCGCTTTTCCTGTTCGTGTTTTGATCTGATATTGCTGTTTGATCTGATCTACTGTGTTTGCGTTTTACCTATTAGGTATACTACTATGTTTATACATGTTGGCTTGAGTTTTTAGAAAGGTCCTCATAGGTTCCTGGATGTCCTAATTTTTGTGTGCTTGTTGGGTCAATATTTATAAGTACGGCCTGATTCGGGATAATTTTCAATAAATATATTTATGTATTGATGTATTCATTGTGTTAGATTTCCCAAATTTGAGACCTAGTTTTTGTAGCCAGTGACCTTTGGATGTCGGGTACGAAAGTATACATCTTATGCGGTAGATTGCTATGTACTTTGTAAGTATTTTGTCATCATATATACTTTAGCATTCGGGTAGCTATTGTTGGAGGTTGATAAAGTGGCGTTTAATACGGGTTCATATTGTATGGGCCTGTATGATAGTCGGGAGGGTGTGGGATATTTGTTGCCATCTGTCAGTTGTTCGGTTTATTGGGGGGTTGTGTTGTAGTAGTTTTAGTGTAGCATGTTTCTTTTGAATGATGTATTGTTTGTAGGTGTTTGTGTGATTTGGTGTCGATACTAAGTACTATTTATTATATGGTTTGTTTGTTGTGGTAGGTTATAGGTTTACTAATATCTAATTTTTTAGTTATGTTTGGGTGGGTGGTGTTATAGGTTTGGTTAGTTGTTGTGATTGAGGGTTGATGATTGTGTGTGAATGGGTGTTTGGGTGTTTATTTGTAGTGGGGTGGGGTGGGTAGGGGGTGGTGGGGTGTGAGGTATGGGTATGTGGTATGTAGGTATGGTTGAGGTTGATAGTTGTTTTTTTTATGAGTGAGGGTTTGGGTGGGGGGGTTAGATGATTTTGTGTAGTGTTGAGGTTGTTTATGGTTGTTGGAATGGGGTGGGTGGGAGTTATTGTGGTTAGGGGGTTAGGGGTTTGGTGTTTAGGTATGAGTTATTTGATTTTTTTATGTATGGGAGGGTTATGTGAGGGTGGGTTAATTTGGTTTTGTTGGAGTGGGGTTATGGTGGAAAGTGGTGTTGGAGTTTTTGTGTTATTTTATGTATTGGTTAAGGATTGGATTGTGGGGGGTGATGTGTTGAGGAATGGTTGGGGAGTGTGTTGATATTGATTATTGATTTAGTTATGATAGTGGGATGTGAGGATTGAGGAATGGGTTGGAAGTGTGTATGATGAGGTGAATGATATATAAGTAATTTGTTAATTGGGATGTGTGTGAGGATGGTTGGAAGGTGTTTTGTGATGTTTGGATTTATTTATTAAGATTAGGGGTAATGAGATGTGGTTGATTAAGGTTGGAAGTGTGTTTGATAGGGTGTTATATTAGGGGTAATGATGATGTTGAGGAATGGTTGGAGGTGTGTTTATAGGTGGATAGTATGTATGTTAAGATTTAGTGGTAATTGGATGTGTAGATATGGGTGTGGAAGTGTGTATATAGGGTGATATGTATGTAAGATTTGGGGTAATGATGATGAGGATGGAGAGGTTTGTGGGTGTTAGTGATGTAGATTTATGATTATTAGTTGTTTGGTTTGATGTAGTGTTATTGTAGGGGATATGTTGATAGGTTAAGGTGTTGGATGGTGGGGTGTTGGGAGTGGAGTTTGTGGAGTAGGAATTTGTTTGAAGGGTTGTTGTGGATGGTGGTGGGGGGTGATGAGGGTGTGTTTTGAGTAGAATTTGTGTGTTAAGGTTTGGGGGGTTAGGATGTGAGGGGTTGTTGAGTAGAAGGTGTGTGTTTAGGTTTGTGATTGGGGGGGGTGTGAGGGTGTGGTTTAGTAGAATTGGTGTGTTAAGGGGGTTTGAGGGATGTGGGGGGTTGATGGGAGGTTGTTTGAGTAGGATTGTTGTTAAGGTTTTGGATGGTGGGGGGGGTGAGGGAGTGGTTTTGATTAGGATGTGTGTGTTTTTGTTGTGGTTTTGGAGTTTGAAATTTGATATTGGTGAGGGGGTAGTGGGGGTATATGATTTGAAAATAATTTGATGGATTGTAATTGTGTGGGGTTGTGTGGTTATGATTTGTTTGTGGTTTAGTTTTTGTGGGGGGGGGGGTGGGGAGGGTGTGGTTAGAAGAGTGTTTGTTGTTTAGTAAAAGTAAATAATTGGTTAGTGGGGTATTAGTTTTTGAATTGAGATGTGTTTGTATTGGGTGGAGGTCGTGTGAGGTTATATTTTTATATGGGGTATATGTTGGGGGGTGGGGTGGGAGGGAGGTTGGATTAGGAGAGTTGTGTTTTGGGAAATGAAGATTAAATAAAAGATTAAATAAATAAAGTAAAATAATTATGGGTAGTGGGGTGATATGGGGATTTGGATAATGAAGTTTGGAGGTTTTGTATTGGTTGAGGTTGTTGAGGTTAAGTTTAATGGGTATAGGTTGGGGGGTGGGGGGGGGGGGGTGGGTTAGAGAGAATGTTGTGTGGTTTCGAGGGGTTGGGGGGGGGTGGGTTTAGAAGTGTGTTATTTGTTTTAGATGAGGCGGTGGGATGGTGTGTATAAGTCGTGTGTTGTTTAGGTTATAAGTATTTGGTTATGTTAGTGTTATAGGGAGTGATTTGAAATTTCAATGTATGCAGATGTATGATAGTAGGTGGGTATAGTGGTTTATTGGTGTTTTGAGTATGTTGGGAGGTTTAAGTGGATGGGGGGTGTGTTTTGGTTATGGGTTTAGAGGTAAAGAGATTGTGGGGGGTGGGGGAGGGGGAATAATTGCATAGGATTAAGATGAGTTTTGTGGAGTTTGTTTGGGCTTTTTGTTGGTTGTATGGGTTTTGTGTGGGGGGTGGGGGGTTTGTTGAATTTTGATATTAGGTGTGGTGGGGTCAATTTTTTTTTGTATGGGTTTGATTAAGGGGGTAGAAGGGGTTTTTTGTAATTTAGATGGTGTTTTGTTGTGTGTAAGTTGTGGGGTTTTTTTATTGTGTGTAGGTTTTTTGTGTTGTTTTTTGAGGGGTTATGTTTTCAGATGGATTTAGTAACGGTGAGACTTTTACAGATATAGTCAAATTAGGATTAAATTGAGGTTGTATTGGGTTTGTTGTTTGAAAAGAATTGGTTGTGATGTTAATTATTATTGATGGTTGTATTTTGTTAGGTTTTTATATTTGTGGAGAGGATGTATGATGTAGTTTTACTTTGTAACAGATTGCGAGTTTTAAATATGTTGTTGTAGATGTAAGGGCAATTAATGATATTCTTAGTGGTGATACTATGTATGTAGCAGTATATTTGATTTAGATACACAGAAGGGAGTGCTTGAGCTTGAGCATGCATGATTTACAGACATATCATGGGAGAGATAAGACAATGTATTGAGTTAGTATGACTTGCTGATTAGGGCTAGTTTGGAGGAATAAATCATTGACAATTACTGGCAGGATTTTGTTAGGTGATTTTATATACTTGGCGTCGGTATTATGTGTCTTGTGGTTATTTGGTTTATCTATTGAGTTTATAGTTGGTAGTTTATGTTTTGTTGGGGGTTTTGAATACGTGTAGGTGTTTTATTAAAGCTATTGCGTATCTTTGGCTTAGAGTAGGTCTTCTTGAGAGTTTTTGTGTTTATTGATCTATTGGATGGAGGGTCTGTGTCTGCATGCTTGTTGGTGTGTGGCCGCGACAGATGATGACAGTTGAAACCTTTAGTTGTCAATATTTAGATTATTTCAAAGTCGGGAGTATATTGAGAAGAATTTAGATAATGTTGAAAGTAATTGTTATGTGATGTTCCTTGGGTGGATTGGGCTGAGTCATATTTTGGGTTGGTGGTGGGGTTATCGGGCGAATAATCAAAATGGCCGCCACGACGACCCAAAATTACTTGGGGTATGTTAGTGTGTAGATATAGGATTTTTAGGTGAGTTCTCTAAACAGTCGTGTGAAGGTGTGTGTTGAGAGCTGTTAGTCGATTGATAGTGTGGAATAGTGCCCTCAATTTGGGTGTGTTGTGCGCAGCGCCAGTTTCAAGATGGGACACATTGCGTATAACTATGTAGCAAATTTAAGGAAATTCTAACAACATCTGCCGACGAAACCTCTGTATTCATTCTAATGAAAGAGGCATATACATGGTTCCTTGTGTTTGTTCACTGATCTATTGTGTGTGTATGTTCGTGTTTTCGCGATTAGGGTGAGTAATGTTATCGACATGGTTCACAGTATGAGTGTATAGTTGGGTTAAGAGGTAGTAATATGACATCTCTCTGAATACCTTTTGAAGGAGTTTTGTTGAAACTTATCACAGTGGTGGCGTCTAGTTATGTTTGTTGTGTGTTTTGTTTCTTCCAATCATCTAATGGCCGCCGTGCGATCCATAAGTTTATATAGGTAAAAGCTAATATGACATATTCTCAGGCTGAAACGGCTTGAAGGGTTTTTTTCTGATAAAAGCTATATTCTGCCTTGTGAACACTCTACCTCCTTCATTTATAATTTGATATTACCAAGACTTACAGAGATTGTAATATCATTATAAGCTCAGACAGGCTTTAAAACCAGTCAAATTCGTTACTAACACTGCAGTTACGCCCTTCATTTAGTTAAAAAACGCTGTATTTTTTGCCTCATTACGAAGATCGCTTTCATTGTGCCAGATTTAAATAAATTCCACGATCATCAGTCCCTTTTGAAAAATTAAGTGGTAAGATTATAAAATAGCAATATACCTATATATGGTAAAAGAAACGCGTAAGAGAATATTTTTTTATTGAGGCTATTCCAGAAATTAGCAGTTTTAGTAGTTGTTGTTGTTTTTCGTTTTTTCCATATATTTTGCCAGATAGTGCCCATTTTTATCCCTTGTATTTATTTATTATATCTTAGGAATATATCATTACACTTAATAGTAAAGTAAAACAATGAATAAAGCATTTAAAAATATATGTTTTATTGGAAGATTATTCCAGAAATCAGCAGTTTTTTGTCATTTTTTCCATTTTTTTTACCCATAAAAGATACATTTAGGGATTCACGAACCGTTGGGGACCCGGTTAAAGATATGAGGAAGATGATAAAGACACACATTTGAGGAAAGTTGGTGTGTTTTGTCCGCGTGTCTAGATTGGGGTCTAAAACATGTTTTTTTGTTCCTAGCTACTAACCAATATTAATTTTCATACCCGATCCAACCACTTGTTCCAAGAGCGAAAACGCTTGGCTGGGGTATGAAATTAAAACATTTGTTTTTGGCTTAAAAAAAGTTTGATATGTTAAAATTAAAACATTTAAAAGGATAATTTTAAACAGGTTATCGCCTTTTTCCAGTAAAAATGTGTTTGTATGCATGGTCGTGACATTCCTTTGATAAATGCAGAGCATTTAAATGCGTTGTATTTTAGGGGTACCTAAAGGGCGTGGCTATGACCGTACTACAACTGGATACTACAATACCAGATATTGGAAGTTTAGAGTACAGTCACTATGACGTCACAGTGTTACTAGAGTACTTCCATGCTGACAAAAAAGTAAGAGGTCTGTCTCATCTCGTTGACTATTTAAACACCTCGATGTGCTACAACTCGCTGATACCAGACTCTATCTATTACTTATTGTCGAAATATCTGTGTTATATAGTCCTGCTAAAAGGCTTTCCCATCGCGTTAAATGGAATTAAGGGCGGGACCATGTAATGGATTCATTTTGTAGTTCGACGTTTTCCGAAGGAAAAATAGTAGCTAATGTCATCACTTGATCCTTGTCGTTTGTGGTCGTCTGGGCTGCCCTGGTTAAAGATTGTATGTAAGCTTGTATCTCCCGAACCACTTTACGTACTGGATTTGAAACTTCACACATGTATTCAGCATCCTAAGTTCACACACAAGTCAGGTGGTATAACTCTTGCTTTTATTTTGACAAAATTATGGGTTCCTTTTGTATTTAAGAAACTTGGTTAACGTTTGTATGTAAATGTTGTATCTCGCAAAAGTACTTTACATAGTGGATTAAAACTTCACACATGCATTCATCATCATTAGACAACACGCACATGAGCCTAGGTTATATAAACTCTTGCTTATATTTTAACAAATGATAGCCTCTTTCATTCGTTGAAAATTTGATTAATGGGTGTGTTGTAAGCTTACATCTCCAAAGAGTACTTTGCATGGATGGGTTGAAACTTCACACAATGTATTTTAGGCATCTTATAGTAGCCCATGTTTTTGATATAACAAAATTATGGCCCCTTTTATACTTAGAAATCTTGGGTTAAAACTTTAGTGTTATTGATGGAAACCTTGTTTATCAATTGTAATTTCACCAAAGGTCAGGCATCTGCACCGTTGGCGGTGCTCTTGTTTAGACAAACCATGGAGTTGCGATTTCTTTTTCACTTAAGGTGTAATAGCCAGTAGAGTTATTTGCTATGACTAACTAAAAGGGCAAAAGCATACATACAATGTTATTTCCTATTTCAGTGTCATCTAATAATAAAATATAGAGACCTGTCTTTGTTACATCCAACTGAACGCTTAGGGACGTCACATTGTATGAGCTGGTGGCCTCATTATGCAAATAATTGATTGAATCAGTGCAAAGATCAATGAAAATGTGTCCCCGCTCCAGGATCCACAGTTTGTGTATGAGAGTTTTTAATTAAAAATATTATAATGTATCATAAAATTGTTTTATTACATTCACAGCAGTAAATTATGTGAGTATTATATTAATTACCTCTGTTAGGGCTGTTTCAATGTAATAATTACATTTTCAATAACGATGTTATTTTAGGCTTGATTTAATTTTAAAGGGGCTGAGGCCATCTGAAAGAATAATGGTCCAATTCCAAATATGAATAAAACCGTCAAGAGTGTTTTCAGTGCATTATCGAGTACATTCGCACTAAAGCTAGCCCCATAAAGAATCAATTTAATTATTGTTAATGAAACAGTTTGGGTCTGGAAAACTCGAGCGCCGCGGCCAGTCTTGTGGTAC